>JAYGGG010000418.1:0-235347 GCA_036346245.1 Bonia amplexicaulis | reverse complement strand
CCAGAAAATGAAGAACACGAGAAGGCACAACCCCGAATCCTCTCTCTCCTGAATATTTAATTAATAATTACCAACATGACAGTAGCGGTTTCTAGATATAAAATAACAGCAACCCTAATTAACCCAACAATTTATCTCAATTAAATCCCTAACTCCTCGCCAAATCTGCCCAACCACAGACACCGACTTCCAAAAATCATAACTTTCAGTACGTAACTCCAATTAAGCGTTCTTGGACTCTCTAGAAAGATAATTAAATTATCTACAAAAACTTAGTTGGGGAGACTCTCTGATTATGCCATTAACTAGCCGATCCAAACCATTTTCTAAAGCATCCAAATTCACGTCGGACTCTCTGGACAGCGCACTAAAACAGGCATAACTTTCGCCCAGAAATTCGAATCCGGACTTCTTTACCTCTATCGAAAGCTAAGAAACTTATCTACAACTTTCTCAATTTGAAGGACTCCTGAATCGCAACTATTTCCGTCGCACAAACCGATCTACTAAACTCTGTCCAGAACTACCCCGATCTGCAGAATTAACACTAGAAAATTCATAACTTTCGCTACACAAATCAGAATCACGTGTTCTTGTACTCCTGGAAAGATAATTAAACCTCTACAACTTTCTAGAAGGGTCCAGACCTGAATCCCGACGAAACTAGATCAAAACCGCCGAGAAACAACTACCATCCCAGTAGCCCAGAAAACCGACGAATCTAACTTGATTAAAACCAATCTAGAGACTACCAGGGATTACCCTTGACGACACGACGACGAACACGCCGATGAACACGACGAACATGGCGACGAACACGCCCGCGATCTCTCTCTCTTTCCTCCGGATCCACGCGGTACAGCGATTTAACGCCGGCGACGGCGCACCGGGAGGAGACGACGACGATGAAGACGACGACGCGCACCGGAAGAAGACGCCGGGCAGCACGGGCGGCGGCTGGGGTGGAGGCGCAGGGGTGGAGCGCAGGGGTGGGGGCTGCCTAGGGTTTTAAGAGGTGGCCTCCCCCTGTGGGCCAAGAAAACCCACCGGCCAAGGCCTAGGCCTGTGTTGTCTTAAATTTTCATAAAACCCTCAAAACTCTTATAAATTTAATTATTTCACAAAAGTCTCTCTATTAATTAAACAATTAATTAAACAATTTCCGGGTATTACAATGTGGAAGCAAGAAAGCTTCGTCCCAAAATTTTAGTGGCATAGAAGCATGCGCAAGCAAGACTAGACCCACTTCCACTATGTGGCGGTGTTTTCTCTCTACTGACCCGTTCTGTTGATGAGCATAAGGACAGGAGACATGGTGGGATATGCCAATTTTATCAAAGAAGGAGTTGAGTTTTTGATACTCTCCTCCTCAGTCAGTTTGTACAGCCATGATTTTGCGATCAAAAGTCTCTACCAACTTCGAAATTCATGGAACTTGTCGACACCCTCGACTTGTTCTTAAGAAGATAAATCCAGTGAACTCATCGTAATCATCAATGAAACTAACATAATATTTCTTTCCACTAATGTAACTGGGGCAGCACCCCAAACATCAGAAAAATAAGTTCCAAGGGATGGTGAGACACACTTGAAGATCTAGAATATGATAGCTGATGGCTTTTAGCCTTTTGACATGCATCACAAACTGACTCTTTATTGGACTCAGAAAGACATGGCAGATTATTTGTGCTAAGGATTCTTGTAACAACTAGAGTGGATGGATGACCCAAGCGACTATGCCAACTCGAGAAGGATGGTTGATAAAAACACTTGCTTCGCCATGAAGAAGGAAGGAATAAAGACTCGTCTAGATCTCCCCTAAGAATCGTATTCCTCATGGCTCGATCCTTAATCAAAAATATGTGGGGTAAACTTCAAGGAATGCAAAATTATCCATGGCAAGACGATGAGCGATATAATATTCTTTTAACTTGAGGCACATGAAGTATATTCTTTAGATACGATTACGCTAGGTAGAGATAATGAATGACCAATATGCTTAATCTCCATACCTTGACCATTTGCCACGTGGATCCGATCCTTCCCTTGAACTTTTCCCGACAATCAACTTGTCCAGCTCACCGATGAGATGGTCGGTTGCCCGTGTCATGATACCAATTGGTATCCACTTCATATGACTAGGGCGGAACACACATTACATGTTCTCGCTAACCGCACCAAACCATTCTTACCATCCGCCCTAGCCTAAACCAACTCTCACATTTTATTTTATTTTAAAGAACAGCAACACCAATCGCCACTAATTTTCTAAACAAAAGTCTAAATCAATGACGAATATTTTCCCAATCCAAGGTTACAAAAGTTATATAGCATGACTAAGCATTTTACTACCGATACAACATTCACCAAAGTTTTATAATAATCTCATTATTGAGACAAAGGAAACCTAGGTGTCAAAGGTACATGGTTGTTAATGTCAAATGAGGGTATAACAATTGTCTGCTTAACTATTAACTCTAAAATAAATTATCATTTTATGTAATATAGCAATGCATTAATTTAAAATAATCAAAACATTTCTCAAACATGGGTTCAAGATGTTCAAAGGAGACTTGTGGTGTGAGTTCTTGATTCTCTTGTCGAGGTCGGAAGTCTTCTACACGCTTGATTCCACGCTACGAAAAAAACAAAGCAACAAAACAAATAAATACACAAAATTTAAATAAAGTTCAAAAATTGAAAAGAGTGTATATTTGAGTAGATTATGATTTTAAAAATTTTAGAAATTTGAACGGTCAATCGGAGTTAAAACAAGAAAGTTATAGCCGGAAAATTTAATTGAAAGAAAAGAAAAGGGCATTTCCGAATTATTTTGTATCAAAATCATAATTATGACGTCAGAATATTCAAAATTGAATTTTCGACACGCGGTCTTGGTCCCACCGTGGGACCGAGTCCACCGACCACGAGCCATGCCGAGGTGGCGTGGTCGGCGACGGGGCGCCACGCGCGCCAAGACGGGCGCCCACCCCACAAGACACATGGCGCCACGCGCCGGTCGCACGGCCGCACGCACGGATCAAGAAGGCGCGCACGCCGGCCTGGGAGGCATGGCAGCGGCATGGGCAAGAGGGGAGACGCGACCTCCGGCAGACCTGAGCCCGGGCAGAGGAAGGCCACGACGGAGGAAGAGGGGCGGCCATGCTTGTATACTGCTGCGGCAGAACCGAACGCGAGAAGGAAGGGAGAAAGTGTGGGCCAAAAGCTCCGGGAGGGCTTTATAGGTGAAAGGAGGAAGGCCGGCCATGGCGCACGGAGGCGGCGGTTTCCGTGAATGGGGAAATTAAGAGGAAACTACGGTCATTAGGGAGGAGTGATTAGGGGTTTCATTCCGCAATCAATCTAAGTTTGCGAAAGAAACTACCGATTCAAAGCTTTTAATCGCAACAACAAGGAGAGAGAGAGAGCTAGAGGAGGAAGAAGGAGAGGTAGAAGAGAGATGACGGTGGGGCCCACCATTGTGAGAGAAAGAGGTGAAGGTATGAGTCATTTGATGGATGCCACGTGGCAAGTGATGAATCTTGCCCATTGGATTTAAGTGAAAGGGATGGCTTGGATTAAATCCAACGAAGGGGTATCGGCCCGACGGCTATAACGTGGCGGCCGAGATTTATTTGATTTTATTTTCGGATTAGATTTTCTAAAATACTAGAAACAATATATTTGCTTAGAAAATAATAAATAATATCTAAAATTCCAGAAAATTATAGAATATTCCTGGAAACATTTTAGACTTAAAAAATATTTATATTTTCAGATTTGCTTTTAATAATTTTGTAAAATTCCTTTTATCTTTTAAAATAATTTTAATTCAGAAAATTATCAAAATTATTTAAAATTCGAAGGTTAGGAAAATAAAATGAACACTTTTGGCTTTTATAAAATATTTAAAATACATTTTCTTGTTTTAAACTTTGAAATAAACTCCGAAAAGCCCAAAAAATCCAAATAAAATCCAATTACTTCAAATAATTAATTTGAATTTAAATTTTCAAAACTCAAAATTTTGGGATGTTACGAATCTTCGCTCTCGGCATGATGATTAGGCCACCTGTGTCTTTGGATGATGAGAAACAAAATAAATAATTCACAAGGGCACAATATTAATGTAAAGAATTTCCGAACTCAAGATTTTGTGTGCCCCGCATGTGCCACCGAGAAATTAATTACTAGACCCTCCACTGAAGTGAAGGATGAAGTACTGCATTCCCCGAACGCATCCAGAGACATTTATGTCCCATTCACCCATCTCGTGGCCATTTAAGTATTTCATGGTGCTCATTGACGCCTCAAGTGGTCATATGTGGGTTTGTTGTACACAAGAAATCACGCCTTTGCAAAATCGATCTCAGATCATTCGCATCGAAATGTGTTTCGATCATCACATCAAGTCCATCGAATGGACAACGCGAGAATTTACTTCAAAGGCATTTGATGATTATGTAGGCATGGTTAAATGAGCAGCACCTGCATCGCATGTCCATACCCAATGGTTTGGCGTGTTTTAATCAAGAGAATTAAATTTATTGCCCGCCTTTGCATAAATGTAATTTGCCACCACGTGTTGGGACACGCAGTCCTTCATGCAATAATCTCATCAACCTTAGACCTTCGCCTACAACATCCATTCACCTATGCAACTAGCGCAGGGTCACCAACCGAAACTTTCTCATCTTAGGAGGTTTGGATGCAAGGTTTACGTACTATACCACCTCCACAACAGATCGAATGGGCCCACTCCTAAGACCGATATACGCTGGTTATGAGACGCATCCATAATCGGTATTTGGAACCCATGATCGAGATTTGCATACCGCCTTTCATTGATTGTATTTTTGATGAGGATAATTTCGTCATTAGGGGAGGAAATCAACCCTTGATGAAAAATATCAGAAATTACGGGAAGCCACGGAATTAATGCACATGACCCACGACTAGTGAAACCGAGAAAGAGGTCCGAAGATCATTGACTTGCAAGCATTAGCAAACCAACCCGATCACTTTAGTGATTTGAAGAGCGTGACTAAGTCGCATGTGCCCGCATGCAATGCACCGAGGGTTGAAATACCAAAGAAAATTGAAGGTATCCCTAATCCGTCTCTTTAATAAAAGGACGAAGTCCGGTTCGAGTCCAAAGTAACCGGGACGCCCGCAAAAGGATAAGAAGGACTTACTGTACCGATCATTAAAGTTCCCTAATGAGAAGGGGAGCCGCTGACCCGTACAAGTATGACACCTTCAAAAGGGCATACCGATCCGAATATCCCCATCGCATGGATGTGTGCGCATACATCGGAGTCAAAAACTAAAGGGACTTGCCACCGCAATTGGAAGAAGCGATGTGGGAAGTCTAAAAGAAGCAACCGCTTAGAAGAAGCGACTCATGAAGAAATAGCTATAAACTATGTGCACACGGAGAGTCCATGAAGGAC
The DNA here is from genome assembly GCA_036346245.1 of Bonia amplexicaulis. Classification (NCBI taxonomy): domain Eukaryota; kingdom Viridiplantae; phylum Streptophyta; class Magnoliopsida; order Poales; family Poaceae; genus Bonia; species Bonia amplexicaulis. Next base: position 229,894 of record JAYGGG010000418.1, on the reverse strand, counting down.
AACAACCAATATCAATATATATCAGAAGAAAATTGCCACAATCATTGATCTTGATCCCGAGCTCCGCATCATGAATATAAGAAAAGATCGATTGGGAAGATTGGAAAAGGCAATATCAATCGAATTGCTATCTCCGAACAAAGAGAGGTTTTTGGGCCCAGATGCAGACACATCTCCATGTGCACCTGTGAGGGCACAAGTGGGTATTTGTTCAAAAGAGAAATGAAAGAAACAGTAGTGAGATACAAAGCAAGGCTAGTAGCACAAGGTTTCACTCAACGCCCGAGTTGATTATGAAGAAACCTACCCCCGCCATAAGTGGAATTACCTTTAGATATTTAATCTCAAGTAAACTTGAACTTAGAAATAAAATTGATGGATGTTGTGACTGATACCTACAGAACTTGATTCGAGATTTATATGAAAGTCCCTCAAGGAATACCTCTCCCAACCAAGACAGAGTAAATAGAAATCAGACAAGTGAAACTCGAAAGTCACTTTATGGATTGAAGCAACTGAAGAATGTGGTATAATCACTTGAGCGACTTTCTCCAGCAAGAAAGGCTATACAAACAATGAAGACCTGTCCTTGTGTATTTATACGGCGATCTCGAATGGATTCAGATAATCTGTATGTAGATGATCCGAATATCATCGATGACAGAAGATATAAAAGAAGCAAGCTCATACTTGGACCTGTAATTTGAAATGAAAGATTGGGCAAGACCAAGTTTTGTTTAGGCTCAGCTTGAACATGTCCTAAGGAATCTTGGTACATCACGACCTACACCCGTATGTGCTTGAAAGGTTTGGCTTTGAGAAGGCATTCCCATCGAAGTACCATGGTCTGGAGATCTTTACAAAGAAAAAGATCCTTTCCGACCTAGGGAAGAGGAGGAGGAAGTCCCGGGACCGAATTCCATACTTGAGCAAGGAGAGCACTCATGTATTTAGCAACCTGCACTAGACCGACTTGCATTTGCCGGAACCTCAAGGAGTATAGTGCGAACCTACCAAAAGGCATTGGCAGGGAATAAAGGACATCTTCCGATATTCCAAGGAAGCAAGGACCTTGGATTGTTCTACGTAAAGAACCAAGATCTGAACTGGTCATGGTGATGCCGGGTACTGTCTCGACCAAGATACCAAAAGTCACAAATGTGCTATGTATTCCGTGGTGGAACCGCAACTCAAATCGTTTAAGCAAAGTCTCGTAACAACTTCGACGAACCACCGTAAATTATAGCATCCGTATGAAGCCGCACGAGAATATGCTTTGCTCCACCGAATGGTTCACCACATCCAGCATTCATTTGGGATGAACATTGTGCAAACCCCCACAATTATCTATGAAGATAATGCAGCTTGCGTAGCACAAGTGCAAATGGGCTATGTGAAGAGTCATTCACTAAGTATATCAACCCCAAGTTCTTCTATGCACATGAATTGCAAAAGATGGACGAGATTAAAGTACTGCATACTAAGTCTTGTGAAAATCAAGATATGTTCACTAAGTCACCCCGCATCTAGCTTTGAAAGTTGCATGCAGGGATTGGAATGATGAGACTTAGAGAAGTGTAGAATCAGAGAATTCTCTCAAGCCTGTTAGTAAATCTTGGTCATGAAGATCAAGTACCAAACGAAAAAGTCCTAAGACTAAATGTATTTGGGTGAATTATACTTTTTTCCTTGACGAAGTTTTCCAAGTTTCGCCAAGGTTTTAATGAGGCACTGCATCGCAGCAACACATGTATCATGTACTTTTCTCCAAATTTTCCCACTGATTTTTATGGAGTTTTGACGAGGCATGAGCATGTTGGGTGAGTGCCCAAGGGGTAGATAACCGCCCACGATCGAGAGTCCCGGCATATTTGGACACCCCACCGTAGTGTATAAATAGGGACCCATACCAGCTTTGTACACGCAATTGAAAGCAATAAAGAAAGACCGTGAGTTCTCTACGTGTTCAATTTATTCTTTTGTGATTCTGTGATTGATTCGTTCTTGTTCTAAATGAGAATCCGATGACCGGCTCAGTCATTGCTTCTCAACATTTACCACTGGTACATTCAAATTTTGCTTTCAGTTGCCGTGAACATACATCTAGATGTGTAACTCTTTAGTCTTTTATTGAACAAATAACTAGCCGTAAGTCACAAGTGAACACCTACATGCTACTCCCTCTTTTCAAGAGAGTAAATTACACCAACAAAATAAAAGAGTCACACCGCTCCCATTATGCCCCTACTCACCACCAGCGTTGCCTATGCCGCCATGTCGCCTCGTGTTGTGTAGCTCACCCGCCGGCTATAAAATCTGCCTTGAGTTTCGCTTTGCCTCCCACAGCCCCTCTGCACCTCCCTTGCTCAATCGGCTCTCACCGGCACGAATTCGCCGGCGCCATTGTCACTGTCCCTCCGGCCGAAATCACCTCCTTCGTAGCTTACCTCCTCTGGTGAGCTATAGTCCGATTAAATCATGTACGGAGTACTCCTTACCTTCTGTAAGATCAAGAATAACCAATCAAAGAGGGTGAATTGAAGGTTCTAAAATTCTCGCCTATCTTTAACAATTCTAACACAAATAAGCAATTCTAATAGTTTAGCATAAGACAAGAGCTAAATGACTAAATTGTCTAAGGCACCACAAAGATGCCTCTACTAAATACAACTCTAGCTATAGAAAATATATCAATTCAATGGTTAGGAATGTAAATGCGGAAGAATAAAGATAAGAGATAATCACAAAAGAGTTATGTTTTCATGTAGTATCGAAACTTGTTGATCTTAACTAGTTCACATTAAGATAAATCTAAACAAATTGGACCAGCACGTTTTAAGCCATGTGTAGGCATTAGTGACATTCTTGAAGAGACATATCTTCAGCTGATCATTGTGGATTACATGGTGCGCTATAGGTATGATATTGAGTTTCTGTTCAAGTAGTAATATCGCTAGCCTTGACATAGTTACACAAATTGTTCTATTTATCTAGCCAATGCTCCAAAAATATATTGCTTCGATTACACTATGGCATGTAATGAAAAGATAGCTTATAGTCTTAACATTGCTTAACTAACACAGATTCTTATATTTCCCACTGTTTGTTTGCTCATTCGATATTCACTTAACAATTACCACATGACATAGGCTAAAGATCTCTTTAAGATTGTCATTGCTGCATATCATTTGAATACCTATATTTTGATGACCAACAGTTGAGTGCGGCCTTCATCCTTCTATCACTTTACAATTTCTACATGGTCATGTTATCCTTGGACCACCCATCACTTGTGGATGTCAAGCAGTTGTTGGGGCAGTGACAATGTGCTTTTATGGTGATGGAGCGTGGAACACTATCTTAAGGATGTCACAGAGACAACGAAACAACCATATAGCCAAAATGATCGAGGTCAAATGTTCGATGCTTCAGCTGCTAGAGGGTGTGAAATATCTTCATGATAATTATGTACTTCATAGGTAATAAGCTGGTATGATCCTCGTTCTTTTCACTTCTAAAACGCTGCTTTTCTACAAGAACTAACTTCTAAATAGAGTTTTTTAAGATAGGGTCTACTAGTTAATTGTAGTACATACTTTATCGACTTCAGTTATATCGGCAAAACCACACATGAATTTCTCACATCTGTAATCTCTAGTACAAACAGCCCAAAAATCACAAGTCATACCAAAAGCCACAAGTTACAAAAAAAGAACAGACCTAAGTCCTTCTGTTAGCTCTGAGTTGTCATATCTACTTAACATCAGCATATAGTAATGGATTTTTTGATAAACTCATACCTAAAAACTGACAAGTATGTCTTATCATAGGTGTGCACATTACCAAAGGAGATGCTGCATACGAGCACCATGCTACACTGATTTTTTATTGCCGACACTGCCACAATGAAGCAAAGGTATGATTTTAGAGTTGTCGTTATGGAAGAGCATTTTATATAAATATTTACTTTACACATATATTGTCGGTGGTTTCAATATAGGAATCAATATTTACTTTACATCCATATTGTCAGTGGTTTCAATATAGGAATCAATTATGAATTTTCAGATGTGCTTTTATTTGAATGTTGTTTACAATGATATTTGAGCATACCAATCGTAAAAGGCCTACAAAACTAGGAGAAAAGAAAACATACGGGAGGAACTATGCATCTTCTTAATAAAGATAGGAGTTAGGGCTCAAACTCGTGTCCTCAACCACAGCACCTAGGTTCTTTCGTACCAGCACATCATATTTTTCCAAGCCTAGAAAAACAGACAATGTCTGGTTATTTTACTTTTGGAAATTGCAGTCAGTTATTTGATAGTTAGATACGGTTTATAAAGCTAATGGATACATGGTTGTCAAAGAAGATATTGTAGTGTTTATTTGCTGGAGTATGGACCGCTAGCTTGCTGCTTGTTGTCCATTATAATTTTATGCATAGTTATTGCACATCTGTAATTCTGACCAAAATCTGTTATGAGTTATTTACTACCTATTATGTGTTGACAAGGAAACAATACATTGATGCGAGCTGTTGTTGGCAGCTGTAATATCCTATGATATGTCACACCATTCATATAAGCTTGACTGTTCATGTTAACTCTTGCTCTATTGCATGATGCATTTTCGATGCAAGTTTGTACCTTTTCTATTTTTGTTTTTATTGCATAGACTGTAATATCTTGAACATCGTTACGGGCGTAAGTTTTTTAAATAATCACAGTCGGTTTTTCTAAATCGTGGAAGAGAAAAATAAAATTGTAGAACAGTATAAAATGAATAAAATAAATTAAAAATTAAATAATAAACTCAGAGTGTGCTCGAAGTGGACCGACCGCCTGGCCAAGGCCCAAGGTGGCCGCACCCTCCCCTTTTCTTTTCAACCCTAGCCTCTCCTCCCCCACAGCCGCCATCCCCCTTTTCCACCCTGGCCGCACCTCTTTCATCCCCACATGGCTGCTATCCATTGATGCAAAGGAGGAAAAGTAGGAAGAAGAGGAAAGGAAGAGAAGGAAGAAGAAGAGAAGGAGGAGAAGAAGAGGAGGAAGAAGAGGGATGATCCCAAGGGATCATCTAGGTAATTTTCCCCATCCCAAACCTCTATTTTATGGAGTAATTAGGTTCTTAGCACGGATTTTGAAGGAGTTAATAGATTAATTGCCCATTAGAGATTACCTCGTCGCCGATAGATTGATTTTACATCGTCTGTTTGCGTAGTTTCACCCATGAAACGACTTTTCCTGTGGATCTTCCCAAAAGAAAAATTGAGAGGACTTCGAGAACCGCCTTCTGTATTTTTTCAGAATGTTTGGCCATGGGATCTAGGCGCAAAAGGGTCGGAATACCGCTATCCGTGGAGAGATTGGGATGACTGTTGTTCAACTGTGATTTAGGGTAGTAAATGATTTTTATAATTATGGTCGCAATTCATAAAATTGTAGGTAATTCAGTAATCTAGCTTTGTAAATAAATTGTATTTTTGGACCACTGTGGTTGGCACGCATTTGAATCTTGCTGTCCAGTTTGACAGAACAGAACTTCCTCTGTTTTGTGCATTGTTGCACCTAGCTATGATCAAAATAAAATATGTGATCTACATGAAAATGTAGACATTGAAGTAATGAATCTAGAGATATATCGTTTGCTGTAATTAGATTAATATTTTTAAAGATACGAAAATATTAAGCAGCGCTACTGCAGTGGGTAGTTTGTTGAATCGCTGAGCGATAGGAGAGTGTGGGTTCGGGATTCTAGCGACGCCTTTAATTATTAAGTCGCACTTTGTATGCTGTAGCATGTGAGAGATACCTGTGACAGGTGGTTTTGCTCCCGAGCGACGTGACGCTTCACTTCAACAGCTGAGGCAAGTAAATGTAGCTGTACTAACGTTTAACTCATTAATTATTCTACCTTCACACCAATTAATTCTATTAATTGGTAGTGCTCGTTTTGTTACATGCTTCCTTAATGTGGTCCAGATGGTAGTATTTTTAAGAATTCAATTGTTTATGATCTTGATGGTTTAACCGTGGATATGCGGAATTGTTCTTAATGAATCTATATAGTTGTGGGTAGAAACCTTTACGAGTATATTGTGGTTCAAGTGGTAGTATTCTTAGTGAATACTTGTGGTTGTGGTAGTATTATTGATCAATTGATATGTTTGGATATTTTGCTCGTAATCATGTGAAAATTTGTTTAGTGTGCTAATGCGGAGTATGAAAACAAATATGTGATGGATATGTGGTTGTGGATATGTTGTGAGCATGTTGATGCTCCTTGTGGATGGAATTGATGTGGTTTGTGATTATCATATCGCTCATATCATATCATGACATTTGCATATATGGATGTCGCCGCACCAGTCATGACGGCATTCAGACATCATCGTATAATGCCAGAATACGATGCACCTCTTCTCCCACGGGAAAGAGTGATGTGGAGCATAGCATGAAAGCATTTATATTCATTGCATTGTGGAAAGTTCATTTGTATACATATGCAATGTATTGTGATGAAGTTATTTTGTGGAATATTCAATTTTATATAAGAATATACATCTTCATAGTTGTAATGTGGAATTAGCTCATGTGAGCTATTTGTGGTATAAGGAATATGTATGTGGTCGTGGAATGGGGTTCGTCCCTTGTGTATGGTAAGTTGTGATTGTGGCATGAGATTCTTTTCTCTTGTAGTAATTGTTGATAGCAATTGTGATGTGAGAAATAATAAAGCATTAAAAAACATACATATGTTTTATTGTCTTTGGTAGTGGTAGTGGTTGAGGTTTTAAAGTAGTCAAACAAGATTTATTTGCTAATGCTTTACCGTCGTTGATGTGATTTGAGGTTGAGGATATAAACATTGTTAATTGTCGAAGATTAAATGTTGATGATTAAACAATTGTAGTTTAATTAGCCTTAAATATTTTGCTGAAATTTTATCTCACCCTTGTTTCCCTCCTACACGTGGACTTTGAGCATGCATGGAAGGGTATGCAGCACCACATCGATGCACGGAATCATATTTTTATACCGTAATAAAGTTGAAAGAATTCTAGATCGAGAGACCATGAGAGGTGCCCATGTTTGTGATGAGTAATTGACGCAGTCGAAAAATCGAATTGATCAGTCCGCCGCCCAGATTTTTTAACTACCGCAGCTTGCACCGCAGATTATTCTACCGACCTGCATCTTACCGAGAGCGGAACCACGCTGCGTGCAGTACGTAAGAAGGCATAAAATTTGAGTTTGGTTTGGGTGGTTTGACATTTAGGCATGTGATGAATTCATTATCTCGAAGCGGTGTTATGTGATGTGTTTCTTGTCCGTGGCTGCAGGACATCGAGGCGAGTCGTGGCAGACACCTGTGGACGGACTAGCGCAGCGGCGCCGAGGTCGAATCTCGGATGTGTCAAGACGCCGACTGAGGTGGTTGAGACTTGACGACAAGGAGCGCGAAGCTTCCGGAAGTGAAGGGCTAAACGGAATTTCGCAAGGTTGCACAAGGGAGACTACCGTTAGGTTTAGCCAGAACGGGTTGGAGACCCATAGCCAAGGGCTAAATAGGAGAGGGTGGCTGCATGCCTTGAACACATGGAAAGGATTTAGGTTTTCTTGTACAAAGAGCATTTGGAGAGGTTGTTTTTAGGTTTTAGTGGGTGAGAGGCAAAGAAGGTCAGCCCAACTGTGTGTTCCTCCAAGAACTAGGAGAGTTCTTGGTGATTTTGAGGATTTGAGAGAGAGAGTGGAGATGAGTTGAGAGTCTTGTAATCCTTCTTGTTCGAATGTCCATGATCGACTCCTTTGTACTCATCTTTGTTTAGAAATGGAAATGTTTTTTTCACCTTGTGCCCCTGCTCCTCGCTTCTCCTTGGGCGAGTTCTTGATTCTGCTTTTCTTGTTATTTCTTGCCTATGAGGTGTGAAATGGGTTGTTTCTATGATGGATAGTGCCTCAAGGTCATTTGATCACGCTTTTCCCAAGAGCAAATCAAGTTTAATCTCAGATTTCGGACTTGGGGTCTCTCTCTTTCATGACCCATTTCTAGGGTTTTGCCTTAAATCTTGTTTTCTCGTGATGGCTTGAATCTTGGCTCAGAAGTCCAGCATTATTGTTAAGATATCTACAAAGCCTCTTGGCCAAAGGATCGAGTTGAAATGGAAATTTGATTTTGGGCAACCTCTCAGATTTTTCTGGTTTTGTCTCCCTTGATTCTTTAGAGAAATCTTCAAATTGATTCTTGATTATCCTGGAGTGTTTTCTATCCTCAAAGTTTCCTAAGCCATGAATCCAGAATCTTGCAAATTTCAAATTTCGTAGTCATTAGAATGTTTTGGTGCTTACTCACTTCCTCGAGAGGTACTACGCCGCGGTATACCGCATTTTCAACATGCGGTTTCGCCAGCAGACTACCGCTAAGAGTGACTACCGTCAGGCTGTAATAGCCTGATTTTTCCTTACTCTCTGATTTGATTTCTTTCTCGATCCTGATTTCAAAGGAGTTCTTTTCGTGTGTGAGTACTTGAGGAGGATTTTATTTTTAAAGGCGCTATTCACCCCCTCTGTTGCCATTTCGGTCCTTCATGACCTTTGCATAGCTTTGTTTATATTATCTAATAATGCTAAATTTGTGAACTATGTTTTAGATTAAAATGTTGGAGGATGTTTTAAAATATTGAATTGCTATCACTATCCTATTATTGCTTAGTTGTTTATGCTTCCGCTATACTATCTTGTTTAGTAATTATTGCCGCTTAATTTATCTTGTAAATCGGCTAGATGTGGAGTGGTTTTAGTAGCATCCCTAGGCAATGTGGGTCCTGGGTGTTACAGCTTGGTATCAGCGAGCGCTAGATCCTGGTAATTAAATTATTAAATTGACACTGTGCACAAGAGATGTGATGGGTCAAGCATTGCATTTATGCTTTGACATGTATTGATGATTTTCGCTATGAAATGATCTTTTATGATTATGATTTGCTCCTATGACTTTTATGAGTGAGAATAGTCAATGATAAGATGTAGATGTTATTATCTCGGGACATCCGGGTGACCGATGCATACCATGAGGGCACCTCCCATCAAGACGGCAGCGACAGACCACCAAGCACGAATACAAAGAAATTCGAGATGCTTGCCGAGAGTCCTCGACGAGTGCTTTCTCGCCACAAGATTTTGAGCAACCTCCGAGCCGTTTGTCCATACACCGACTGGATAACGCCGACAGATTCTTTCAAGACTCGGTCTTAGGGTTTATGAAATGAAGGTGACTATCATCAAGGACACCACCACTCGACTCCCTCTGATGCGCGCTACCGCACCTCAAGACTCACGAGATTGACATAGTCTCTTGCCAAGTCTCACGATGGCTCTAGTCACCGATCCCACCGCCGCTTCTCGGTTCTCCACGATTCTCATGGTTCTCCCTATCCTCTCCTCCGATGTAACCGATGACCGCCAGTGCTAGAGGATGAACACCGCCCTCCTAGCTCAAGTTTTCCCATGCTTACGTGAGGAGGAGGGACTAAAGAGAAGAGGACCGGTGATTTGCTTTGAATGTGGTGCCCCAACCATTCGAGCGAATTGTCCCAAGATGAGAAAGGACAAAGGAGACTACTATGTTCCAGAAGAACGACTCATCCGATAAGAACCGTAACAAGAAGCCCCCAAGACCGACGCAAGGCAAGACGATGTTCCGCGACTTTGGAAGGCCAAGAAGTTTCCACCGGGCCTCGCCGCTTCTTCACGACCTCGACCTCGACGAGGTGGAGGATGAATACGACGGACTGGGTGATCAAGAACCCAAGAGCGGCGATGACTTCGTGCATGTGCTTCATGGCCTCGAGGCGAGATCAACGACAACGATCTCTATTCCGACACGAGGTATGTCCTCCTATGACAAACTCGAATGCGCTTTTCTTAAGTTAGAGGTTTCATGGTAGATCTAGAGCTAGATGTAGCGAGTTGGAGAAGGAAGTAGATCGTTTGTCACGGAGCTTTTTACTTATATTCGCCCTCCGTGACGACGTGACATATTCACCGCTTCTTATCGAGATATGGAGGTTAAGGACTTCTCATGATAGTGTGACCTCCGAGCTTGATTTGCTTAAGGTGGAGAATATTAGTTCGCCCCGATGGAGATGAGTAGGTAGTTCCTGCTTTCATCTACTACCATTAAGACTATTTTTGCACCTCATGTGAGGATAAGGATACTTTTAGAGGTCTTTACACTATGCTTCTAGATCCGCCCAGTCTTGTGAAATCATAATCTAAAGATAAATCTAAATGGGCGATCATAAATTGCCGATCTTCAAGCACACTACTTGAGCCCATTTCTTGTGTGAACTGTCCCAAATTAATCACGAACTTGAATGCCTCCAAATAGTTTCAAGATATGATTGATCATGATAGGAAATTGGCTAAATTTGCTTCTAAGGACCCCGTTAGCTCACCATGCATTAATCCAATAAACTAAAATCTAACTTGATTGCATTGGATGAGAAAATGTGAAGCTAACTAAGGACCTACTAGAGAAGCCACCTCTTGATTGTAGTGTGATTGGGAAGGGGAAGAAGCCCTCGGTAAGGAAAAGACGCCTAGTAACCGAGCCAACCCGCTAGCGTAGGACCGCCCCTTCCATGTCAACCGTAAGGCACAAGCTAGTCTTCCTCCGCTGCTGGTTCTTCCTCCTGCTTCTTACCTACTGCTTTCTCCTCCTCCTTGCTCTTTTGCACCTCGCCGGAGTGTCAAGACTTATGAATACTCTCAGAAATTTGTTGGAGGTAAGAAGAAGCTTAATCTTATTCTAGACCAATCAAAGATTTGCAAGTTCAATCGTGGTCTAGGATATGATTTTCATGAGGATGAAGAAGCATCCACCGTCAGCGTTTCCCGACCTTTAGTCAGCAGATGTGATTGAGGTCAAGCCCAAGAACAATAATATTCAGTTCAAATCATGCTTTGTCCAAATGATTACGACAAGGTGATTTCACCCAGCCGACCTCGTATATGGTTATCTCGTGCTACCGCCTCGGCATGGTATCATTGCACCTTCCGTCAAGGATGCATTTATATGACCATTGCTTCGCCAAGATCGCATATAAGAGACCGTGTTGGGTCTCTTAGGCGTATCTGTGGTCTCGCCCTGCATCTTGAGTGCGCTAAGACCAACACGAGGTCTAGGTTTGCTACTCGTACCTCTAAAGACCGGGACTTGGTTCTTCCGAAGCTGCTTTTCGCCCTCATGCTGCCCTCGCTCATAACTCCCGCTGCTCGAGGATAGATCTCACCTTCTTCATCGAGATGCCAATCCAGTGATCAAGAAGCGATTCCGACTCGCCTTCCGTAGCGCCGACCCAAGAATGCCTTCCAGTCCGCTCACGCCTTCTACTCCCTGTGACGAGAGAGGTAGATAGAGGTATGTCGTGCTTGACTACTTCATCTACTTTACGTGTTACTCAAAGATGCAAAAAACACGTTGATTTATCCTCGCATCGAGACTTTACTGCTTGACCTGTGTTCACGGGCAGGAAGGAAAGGTTTGGCTTGTTGACCGTGTTCTCGACATGACCGAGATTCTCGTTGGTTTTCTTCCTGCCCGTGCTCCGTGATGAGCTAATCACCCCGGAGACGCCTCATCCGGCGCCATCGCCAAAGGTACAAAGTATGACATGATTCTTTTATTTTGAAAGATGTTGCCTTGGTGAGTAAGGCGCAATAATTTTCTTCGCCTCTCACCACTGCTGATTTATTTCAAGTGAGCTTTAAGAAAACAACTCAGAAATTCTTGATTTTCTAGTTTGGTTTATGGATTTCTCGCTTTGGAGGATCTTCGTGCTGATTTTTTCCGAGTCTTCCGGTGATCCCTCCGTTGGATTGGGACTGGGACAACCGCCCATATGGACACGCTTGGACTAGCTCGAGTGCGCCAACAGGAGGGAAGTGGTATGTTCTTGTTGTGATCGATGACTACCGAGGTACTCTTGGGTGTTTTTCTTAGCCTCAAGGATGAGACTTTTCAAGATTTCGAGGTCTCTTTTCAAGAGGGCTCGTTGAGCTTCCTGCCTTGAAAGGATCCGCATGACAATGACACGGAGTTCAAGAATTCCTACTTTGAGAGGTTCTGATGAGACAGTAGACAAGTTCTCTTCTCCGCACGTCCCACGCAGAATGGGCCGGAGAGAGAAGAACCGTACTTTGGTCGAGATGGCGGTGACGATGCTCGATGAATACCTACACCGCTGAAGTTTTGGGCCGAGGCTATAGCCACCGCGTGCCATGTTTCCAATCGAGTCTTTCTGCACACTTGCACCGCACTTCTTTAGTTGAGATATAAAGCCCAAAGGTTTCTCATTTTGTGTGTTTGGTTGCAAGTGCTTCATTCTCAAGTCCGGAAACCCAGATAAGTTTGAGTCACGATCTTGTAATTGACTAGGCGGAACATACACATTACATGTTCTCGTGCTAACCGCACCAAACCATTCTTACCATCCGCCCTAGCCTAAACCAACTCTCACATTTTATTTTATTTTAAAGAACAGTGGCAACACCAATCGCCACTAATTTTCTAAACAAAAGTCTAAATCAATGACGTAATATTTTCCCAATCCAAGGTTACAAAAGTTATATAGCATGACTAAGCATTTTACTACCGATACAACATTCACCAAAGTTTTATAATAATCTCATTATTGAGACAAAGGAAATCCTAGGGTGTCAAAGGTACATGGTTGTTAATGTCAAATGAGGGTATAACAATTGTCGGTTTAACTATTAACTCTAAAACAGAAATTATCATTTTATGTAATATAGCAATGCATTAATTTAAAATAATCAAAACATTTCTCAAACATGGGTTCAAGATGTTCAAAGGAGACTTGCCTTCGTGTGTGAGTTCTTGATTCTCTTGCTGTAGGTCGGCAAAGTCTTGACGACGCTTGATTCTCTGTGCGAAAAAAACAAAGCAACAAAACAAATAAATACACAAAATTTAAATAAAGTTCAAAAATTGAAAAAGAGTGTATATTTGAGTAGATTATGATTTTAAAAAAATTTTTAGAAATTTGAACGGGTCAAATCGGAGTTAAAACAAGAAAGTTATAGCTTCGGGAAAATTTAATTGAAAGAAAAAGAAAAAGGGCAATTTCCCGAATTATTTTTGTACTGAAAAATCATAATTATGACGTCAGCAATATTCAAAATTCGAATTTTCTGACACGTGGGCCCGGTCCACCGTGGACCGAGTCCACGGACCACGAGCCATGCTGAGGTGGCGTGCTCGGCGGCGTGGCGCCACGCGAGCGCGCGCGTGGCGACCACCCACAAGACACATGGCGCCACGCGCGCGTGGTGCACGCACCGCGCGCGCACGGACGGCGGCGGCGGCGGCAGCCGCGGCCGGGGCGGGCGGCGGCGGCGGGCAAGAGGGGAGACAGGCGCACCTTCCGGTGGTGAGACGGGCCCGGCGGAGGAAGGCGGACGGAGGAAGAGGCGGCGGCGCGGCGCTTAGGCGGCTGCGCTCGAAAAGGCGGGGGCGGCAACCGAATGCGGGAGAAGGAAGGGGAGAAAGAGTGGGTGCCGAAAAGCTTCCCGGGGGAGGGCTTTTATAGGTGAACAGGGAGGGGGAAGGCCGGCGGCCATGGCGCACGGGAGGCGGCGGTTTCGGCCGTGAATGGGGGAAATTAAGAGGGGAAACGGCCGGTCATTAGGGAGGAGTGATTAGGGGGTTTCATTCCCGCAATCAATCGGAAGTTTAAGCGAAAGAAACGGCCGCATTCAAAGCTTTTAATTCGGCAACAATGGTGGAGGAGAGAGAGAGCTAGAGGAGGAAGAAGGAGAGGTAGAAGAAAGAGATGACGGGTGGGGCCCACCCGTCGGTGAGAGAAAGAGAGGTGAAGGGGTATGAGCCGTCGGATGGATGCCACGTGGCAAGTGATTGAATCTTGCCCATTGGATTTAAGTGAAAGGGGATGGCTTGGATTAAATCCAACGAAGGGGTATCGGCCGTCAGATTTGCGACACGTGGCGGCCTGAGATTTATTTGATTTTATTTTCGGATTAGATTTTCAGAAAATACTAGAAACAATATATTTGCTTAGAAAAATAATAAATAATATCTAAAAATTCCAGAAAAATTATAGAATATTCCTGGAAACATTTTAGACTTAATAAAAATATTTATATTTTCAGATTTGCTTTTAATAATTTTGTAAAATTCCTTTTATCTTTTAAAAATAATTTTTAATTCCAGAAAATTATCAAAAATTATTTAAAAATTCTGGGAAGGTTAGGAAAAATAAAATGAACACTTTTTGGCTTTTATAAAATATTTAAAATACATTTTCTTGTTTTAAACTTTGAAATAAACTCCAGAAAAGCCCAAAAAATCCAAATAAAATCCAATTACTTCAAATAATTAATTTGAATTTAAATTTTTCAAAACTCAAAATTTTGGGATGTTACAGAACTCTTCTGTCTCTGGCATGACAGATTAGGCCACCCAGGTCTTTGGATGATGAGAAACAAAATAAATAATTCACAAGGGCACAATATTAATGTAAAGAATTTCCCGAATCCTGAAGATTTTGTGTGCCCTGCATGTGCCACCGAGAAATTAATTACTAGACCCTCCACTCGAAAGTGAAGGATGAAGTACTGCATTCTGGAACGCATCCAGAGACATTTATGGTCCCATTCACCCATCTCGGGGCCATTTAAGTATTTCATGGTGCTCATTGACGCTTTCTCGAAGTGGTCATATGTGGGTTTGTTGTACACAAGAAATCACGCCTTTGCAAAATCGATCTCGCAGATCATTCGCATCAGAAATGTGTTTCCTGATCATCACATCAAGTCCATCAGAATGGACAACGCCGGAGAATTTACTTCAAAGGCATTTGATGATTATTGTATGGCGATAGGAATTGCAGTTGAGCACTCAGTACCGCATGTCCATACCCAGAATGGTTTGGCAGAAGCTTTAATCAAGAGAATTAAATTTATTGCCCGCCCCTTTTGCATAAATGTAATTTGCCAGCTACGTGTTGGGGACACGCAGTCCTTCATGCAGCGAATCTCATCAACATTAGACCTTCAGCCTACAACATCCATTCACCTATGCAACTAGCGCAAGGGTCACCACCAAAACTTTCTCATCTTAGGAGGTTTGGATGCAAGGTTTACGTACCTATACCACCTCCACAACAGATTGCAATGGGCCCACTCAGGAAGACCGGGATATCGTTGGTTATGAGACGCATCCATAATCAGGTATTTGGAACCCATGACGGGAGATTTGCATACTGCCCGTTTCGCTGATTGTATTTTTGATGAGGATAATTTCCCGTCATTAGGGGGAGGAAATCAACCCCTTGATGAAAAATATCAGGAAATTACGTGGGAAGCCACGGGAATTAATGCACATGACCCACGCACTAGTGAAACTGAGAAAGAGGTCTAGAAGATCATTGACTTGCAAGCATTAGCAAACCAACTGCCCGATCACTTTAGTGATTTGAAGAGCGTGACTAAGTCGCATGTGCCTGCATGCAATGCACCGGAGAGGGTTGAAATACCAAAGAAAATTGAAGGTATCCCTAATCCCGTCCAAAGGCCTCAGAATAAAAGGACGAGAAGTCCGGTTCCTCGAGTCCAAAGTAACTGGGACGCCCGGCAAAAAAGGATAAGAAGGACTTACTACAGCCGATCATTAAAGTTCCCCAGAATGAGAAGGGGAGCCAGTTGAGACCTGGTACAAGTATGACACCTTCAGAAAAGGGCATACCGGATCTGAATATCCCCATCGGCATGGATGTGTGCGTACACATCGGAGTCAAAAAACTAAAGGGACTTGCCACCGCAATTGGAAGAAGCGATGTGTAAGGGGAAGCTCCAAAAGAAGCAACCGCTCTAGAAGAAGCGACTCATGAAGAAATAGCTATAAACTATGTGCACACGGGAGAGTCCATGAACAGGACAACAACCAATATCAATATATACTTCGCAAAGAAAATTGCCACAATCATTGATCTTGATCCTGAGCCTGCATCGCTCGCTGAATATAAGAAAAGATCAGATTGGGAAGATTGGAAAAAGGCAATATCAACTGAATTGCTATCTCTGAACAAAAGAGAGGTTTTTGGGCCCGTATGCCGCACACATCTCCATGTGCACCCCGTAGGGCACAAGTGGGTATTTGTTCAAAAGAGAAATGAAAGAAACGAAGTAGTGAGATACAAAGCAAGGCTAGTAGCACAAGGTTTCACTCAACGTCCTGGAGTTGATTATGAAGAAACCTACTCCCCAGTCATAAGTGGAATTACCTTTAGATATTTAATCTCAGTGGCAGTAAACTTGAACTTAGAAATAAAATTGATGGATGTTGTGACTGCATACCTTTACGGTAACTTGGATTCGGAGATTTATATGAAAGTCCCTGAAGGAATACCTCTCCCGAACCAAGACGAGTAAATAGAAATCATGCGATGTGAAACTCAGAAAGTCACTTTATGGATTGAAGCAATCTGGAAGAATGTGGTATAATCACTTGAGCGACTTTCTCTGCAAGAAAGGCTATACAAACAATGAAGACTGTCCTTGTGTATTTATACGGCGATCTCAGAATGGATTCTGTATAATCTCTGTGTATGTAGATGATCTGAATATCATCAGGACAGCAGAAGATATAAAAGAAGCAAGCTCATACTTGGACTCAGAATTTGAAATGAAAGATTGGGCAAGACCAAGTTTTGTTTAGGCCTGCAGCTTGAACATGTCCCTGAAGGAATCTTGGTACATCAGTCGACCTACACCCAGAAGGTGCTTGAAAGGTTTGGCTTTGAGAAGGCATTCCCATCGAAAGTACCGATGGTCGGGAGATCTTTACAGCAAGAAAAAGATCCTTTCCGACCTAGGGAAGAGGAGGAGGAAGTCCTGGGACCGGAATTCCCATACTTGAGTGCAGTGAGAGCACTCATGTACTTAGCAAACTGCACTAGACCGGACTTGCATTTGCCGTGAACCTCTTAGCAAGGTATAGTGCAGAACCTACCAAAAGGCATTGGCAGGGAATAAAGGACATCTTCCGATATTCCAAGGAAGCAAGGACCTTGGATTGTTCTACAGAAAGAACCAAGATCTGAACTTGGCTGGCTATGCAGATCTTTGGTACTGTCGACCAAGATACCGCAAAGTCACAAACAGGCTATGTATTCCTGTGTGGTGGAACTGCAATTTCCTGAAAATCGTCTAAGCAAAGTCTCGTAACAACTTCGACGAACCACTCAGAAATTATAGCACTGTATGAAGCCGCACGAGAATATGCTTGGCTCCGCCGAATGGTTCACCACATCCAGCATTCATTTGGGATGAACATTGTGCAAACCCCCACAATTATCTATGAAGATAATGCAGCTTGCGTAGCACAAGTGCAAATGGGCTATGTGAAGAGTCATTCACTAAGTATATCAACCCCAAGTTCTTCTATGCACATGAATTGCAAAAGATGGACGAGATTAAAGTACTGCATACTAAGTCTTGTGAAAATCTGGCAGATATGTTCACTAAGTCACTCCCCGCATCTAGCTTTGAAAGTTGCGTGCGAGGGATTGGAATGATGAGACTTAGAGAAGTGTAGAATTCAGGGGGAGAATTCTCTCAAGCCCGTTAGTAAATCTTGGTCATGAAGATCAAGTACCAAACGAAAAAAGTCCTGAAGACTAAATGTATTTGGGTGAATTATACTCTTTTTTCCTTGACGAGTTTTCCTGAAGTTTCTCGGCCAAGGTTTTTAATGAGGCAATTCGTGCATCGCAGCAACACATGTATCATGTACTCTTTCTCCAAATTTTTCCCACTGATTTTTATGGAGTTTTGACGAGGCATGAGCATGTTGGGTGAGTGCCCAAGGGGGAGTGTTAGATAACCGGGCCCACGACTGAGAGTCCTGGCATATTTGGACACCCCACCGTAGTGTATAAATAGGGACCCATACCAGCAGTTTTGTACACGCAATTGAAAGCAATAAAGAAAGACCAGGAGTTCTCTCTACCTCTCTCTGTGTTCAATTTATTCTTTTGTGATTTTGTGATTGATTCGTTCTTGTTCTAAACAGAGAATCCGATCGGACTGGTCGGCAGCGTCGGTTTCTCAACATTTACCACTCGGTACATTCAAATTTTGCTTTCAGTTGCCGTGAACATACATCTAGATGTGTAACTCTTTTAGTCTTTTTATTGAACAAATAACTAGCCGTAAGTCACAAGTGAACACCTACATGCTACTCCCTCTTTTTCAAGAGAGTAAATTACACCAACAAAAATAAAAAGAGTCACACCGGCTCCCATTATGCCCCTACTCACCACCAGCGTTGCCTATGCCGCCATGTCGCCTCGTGTTGTGTAGCTCACCTCCGCCGGCTATAAAATCTGCCTTGAGTTTCGCTTTGCCTCCCCACAGCTCCCTCTGCACTCTCCCTTGCTCAATCGGGCTCTCACCGGCACGAATTCGCCGGCGCCATTGTCACTGTCCCCTCCGGCCGAAATCACCTCCTTCGTAGCTTACCTCCCTCTGGTGAGCTATAGTCCGATTAAATCATGTACGGAGTACTCCCTTACCTTCTGTAAGATCAAGAATAACCAATCAAAGAGGGTGAATTGAAGGTTCTAAAAATTTCTCGCTCTATCTTTAACAATTCTAACACAAATAAGCAATTCTAATAGTTTAGCATAAGACAAGAGCTAAATGACTAAATTGTCTAAGGCACCACAAAGATGCCTCTACTAAATACAACTCTAGCTATAGAAAATATATCAATTCAATGGTTAGGAATGTAAATGCGGAAGAATAAAGATAAGAGATAATCACAAAAGAGTTATGCGATGTTTTCATGTAGTATCGAAAACTTGTTGATCTTAACTAGTTCACATTAAGATAAATCTAAACAAATTGGACCAGCTCCACGTTAAGCTAAGCCATGTAGGCATTAGTGACACATTCTTGGAAGAGACATATCTTCAGCTGATCATTGTGGATTACATGGTGCGCTATAGGTATGATATTGAGTTTCTGTTCAAGTAGTAATATCGCTAGCCTTGACATAGTTGCTACACAAATTGTTCTATTTATCTAGCCAATGCTCCAAAAAATATATTGCTTCGATTACACTATGGCATGTAATGAAAAGATAGCTTTCTATAGTCTTAACATTGCTTAACTAACACAGATTCTTATATTTCCCACTGTTTGTTTGCTCATTCGATATTCACTTAACAATTACCACATGACATAGGCTAAAGATCTCTTTAAGATTGTCATTGCTGCATATCATTTGAATACCTATATTTTTGATGACCAACAGTTGAGTGCGGCCTTCATCCTTCTATCACTTTACAATTTCTACATGGTCATGTTATCCTTGGACCACCCATCACTTGTGGATGTCAAGCAGTTGTTGGGGGCAGTGACAATGTGCTTTTATGGTGATGGAGTACGTGGAACACTATCTTAAGGATGTCACAGAGACAACGAAACAACCATATAGCCAAAATGATCGAGGTCAAATGTTCGATGCTTCAGCTGCTAGAGGGTGTGAAATATCTTCATGATAATTATGTACTTCATAGGTAATGGCAAGCGGGTATGATCCTGTTCTTTTCAGCTTCTAAAAGCTGCTTTTTGGCTTTTCTACAGTAACTAACTTCTAAATAGAGTATTTTTTTAAGATAGGGTCTACTAGTTAATTGTAGTACATACTTTACTGACTTCAGTTATATCGGCAAAAACCACACATGAATTTCTGTTACTCTGTAATCTCTAGTACAAACAGCCCAAAAATCACAAGCCGCAGCCAAAAGCCACAAGCTACAGCAAAAAAGAACAGACCTAAGTCCTTCTGTTAGCTCTGAGTTGTCATATCTACTTAACATCAGCATATAGTAATGGATTTTTTGATAAACTCATACCTAAAAACTGACAAGTATGTCTTATCATAGGTGTGCACATTACCAAAGGAGATGCTGCATACGAGCACCATGCTACACTGAGATTTTTTATTGCCGACACTGCCACAATGAAGCAAAGGTATGATTTTAGAGTTGTCGTTATGGAAGAGCATTTTATATAAATATTTACTTTTACACATATATTGTCGGTGGTTTCAATATAGGAATCAATATTTACTTTTACATCCATATTGTCAGTGGTTTCAATATAGGAATCAATTATGAATTTTTCAGATGTGCTTTTATTTGAATGTTGTTTACAATGATATTTGAGCATACCAATCGTAAAAGGCCTACAAAAACTAGGAGAAAAAAGAAAACATACGGGAGGAACTATGCATCTTCTTAATAAAGATAGGAGTTAGGGCTCAAACTCGTGTCCTCAACCACAGCACCTAGGTTCTTTCGTACCACAGCACATCATATTTTTCCAAGCCTAGAAAAAACAGACAATGTCTGGTTATTTTACTTTGGGAAATTGCAGTCAGTTATTTGATAGTTAGATACGGTTTATAAAGCTAATGGATACATGGTTGTCAAAGAAGATATTGTAGTGTTTATTTGCTGGAGTATGGACCGCTAGCTTGCTGCTTGTTGTCCATTATAATTTTATGCATAGTTATTGCACATCTGTAATTCTGACCAAAATCTGTTATGAGTTATTTACTACCTATTATGTGTTGATACAAGGAAACAATACATTGATGCGAGCTGTTGTTGGCAGCTGTAATATCCTATGATATGTCACACCATTCATATAAGCTTGACTGTTCATGTTAACTCTTGCTCTATTGCATGATGCATTTTTCGATGCAAGTTTGTACCTTTTCTATTTTTGTTTTTATTGCATAGACTGTAATATCTTGAACATCGTTACGGCGTAAGTTTTTTTTAAATAATCACAGAGTCGCCGGTTTTTCGGTAAATCGTGGGAAGAGAAAAATAAAAATTGTAGAACAGTATAAAATGAATAAAATAAATTAAAAATTAAATAATAAACTCAGAGTGGGCTGCCTGGGAAGTGGACCGACCGCCCTGGGCCAAGGCCCAAGGGGGTGGCCGCACCCCCTCCCCCTTTTTCTTTTCAAACCCTAGCCCCTCTCCCCCCCCACAGCCGCCATCCCCTCTTTTCCACCCTG
This sequence comes from Bonia amplexicaulis, assembly GCA_036346245.1. Lineage (NCBI taxonomy): Eukaryota > Viridiplantae > Streptophyta > Magnoliopsida > Poales > Poaceae > Bonia > Bonia amplexicaulis. Next base: position 208,750 of record JAYGGG010000418.1, on the reverse strand, counting down.
GCCGCACCCCTTTCATCCCCACATGGCTGCTATCCATTGATGCAAAGGAGGAAAAGTAGGAAGAAGAGGAAAGGGAAGAGAAGGAAGAAGAAGAGAAGGAGGAGAAGAAGAGGAGGAAAGAAGAGGGATGATCCCAAGGGATCATCTAGGTAATTTTCCCCATCCCAAACCCTCTATTTTATGGAGTAATTAGGGTTCTTAGCACGGATTTTGAAGGGAGTTAATAGATTAATTGCCCGATTAGAGATTACCTGCTGTCTGCCGATAGATTGATTTGCGCATCGCGTCTGTTTGCGCAGTTTCGACCCATGAAACGACTTTTCCTGTGGATCTTCCCAAAAGAAAAATTGTAGAGGACTTCGAGAACCGTCTTCTGTATTTTTTTCAGAATGTTTGGCCATGGGATCTAGGCGCAAAGGGTCGGGAATACCGCTATCTGTGGGGAGCAGATTGGGACAGACTGTTGTTCAACTGTGATTTAGGGGTAGTAAATGATTTTTATAATTATGGTCGCAATTCATAAAATTGTAGGTAATTCAGTAATCTAGCTTTTGTAAATAAATTGTATTTTTGGACCACTGTACTGTGGTTGGCACGCATTTGAATCTTGCTGTCCAGTTTGACAGAACAGAGAACTTCCTCTGTTTTGTGCATTAAGTTGCACCTAGCTATGATCAAAATAAAAATATGTGATCTACATGAAAAATGTAGACATTGAAGTAATGAATCTAGAGATATATCGTTTGCTGTAATTAGATTAATATTTTTAAAGATACGAAAATATTAAGCAGCGCTACTGCAGTGGGTAGTTTGTTGAATCGTTGAGCAGATAGGAGTATGTGCGGGTTCGGGGATTCTAGCGACGTCTTTAATTATTAAGTCGCACTTTGTATGCTGTAGCATTGTGCTGAGAGATACCCTGTGGACAGGTGGTTTTGCTCCTGAGCGCACGTGACTGCTTCACTTCAACAGTTGAGGCAAGTAAATGTAGCGGTTGTACTACTGTTTAACTCATTAATTATTCTACCTTCACACTAATTAATTCTATTAATTGGTAGTGCTCTGTCTTTGTTACATGCTTCCTTAATGTGGTCCAGATGGTAGTATTTTTAAGAATTCAATTGTTTATGATCTTGATGGTTTAACTGTGGATATGCGGAATTGTTCTTAATGAATCTATATAGTTGTGGGGTAGAAACCTTTACGAGTATATTGTGGTCTAAGTGGTAGTATTCTTAGTGAATACTTGTGGTTGTGGTGGTAGCAATTATTGATCAATTGATATGTTTGGATATTTTGCTCGTAATCATGTGAAAATTTGTTTAGTGTGCTAATGCGGAGTATGAAAACAAATATGTGATGGATATGTGGTTGTGGATATGTTGTGAGCATGTTGATGCTCCTTTGTGGATGGAATTGATGTGGTTTGTGATTATCATATCGTTCATATCATATCATGACATTTGCATATATGGATGTCGCCGCACCTAGCCGCGACGGTACCGGTACATCATCGTATAATGCCGTAATACGATGCACCTCTTCTCCCACTGGGAAAGAGTGATGTGGAGCATAGCATGAAAGCATTTATATTCATTGCATTGTGGAAAGTTCATTTGTATACATATGCAATGTATTGTGATGAAGTTATTTTGTGGAATATTCAATTTTATAGTTGTAATGTGGAATATACATCTTCATAGTTGTAATGTGGAATTAGCTCATGTGAGCTATTTGTGGTATAAGGAATATGTATGTGGTCGTGGAATGGGGTTCGTCCCTTGTGTATGGTAAGTGTTGTGATTGTGGCATGAGATTCTTTTCTCTTGTAGTAATTGTTGATAGCAATTGTGGATGTGAGAAATAATAAAGCATTGAAGTAAAACATACATATGTTTTATTGTCTTTGGTAGTGGTAGTGGTTGAGGTTTTAAAGTAGTCAAATAAGATTTATTTGCTAATGCTTTACCGTCGTTGATGTGATTTGAGGTTGAGGATATAAACATTGTTAATTGTCGAAGATTAAATGTTGATGATTAAACAATTGTAGTTTAATTAGCCTGTTAAATATTTTGCTTGCTGAAATTTTATCTCACCCTTGTTTCCCCTCCCTACACGTGGACTTTGAGCATGCATGGGAAGGGTACAATGACACCACAATCGATGCACGTGAATCATATTTTTATACTGTAATAAAGTTGAAAGAATTCTAGACTGAGAGACCATGTGAGAGGTGCTCCCATGTTTGTGATGAGTAATTGACGCGTGCTGAAAATCTGAAATTGGATCGGTCTGCTGCTCCCAGTTTTTGAACTACCGCAGATTTACCTTCTTGATACTACCGACCGACAGTACTTCCTACCGGAGAGCGGAACTACCGCGTGTGCGCAGACAGAACAGGGAAGGGCATAAAATTTGAGTTTGGTTTGGGTGGTTTGACATTTAGGGCATGTGATGAATTCATTATCTCGAGCGGTGCTATGTGATGTGTTTCTTATCTGTGTGGCTGCAGGACATCGAGGCGGAGTCGTGGCGAGACACGGTGGACCGGACTAGGCGCAGGTGGCGCTGAGGTCAGAACGGTCGGGATGTGTCGAAGACGACGTCGACTCGAGGTGGTTGCGAGACTTGGACGACAAGGAGCGCGGAAGCTTCCCGGAAGGTGCAGGAAGGGCGAAACGGGAATTTCGCAAGGTTGCACAAGCGGGAGACGGCGCCGTTAGGGTTTAGCCGGCGTAACGGGTTGGAGACCCGTTAGCCAAGGGCTATAAATAGGAGAGGGTGGCTGCATGCCTCCTTGAACACATGGAAAGGATTTAGGGTTTTCTTTAGTCAAAAGAGCATTTGGAGAGGTTGTTTTGCTTTAGGTTTTAGTGGGTGAGAGTGGTTGTGTGCAGCAAGGCTGCCTCCACCCCTTGTGTGTGTTCCTCCAAGAACTAGGGAGAGTTCTTGGTGATTTTGAGGATTTGAGAGAGGGAGAGAGTGGAGATGAGTTGAGAGTCTTGTAATCCTTCTTCTTGTTCGAATGTCCATGCGTATCGGGACTCCTTTGTACTCATCTTTTGTTTAGAAATGGAAATCTGAAGTTTCTTTTCACTCTTGTGCTCCCTGTTCCTCGTTTCTCCTTTTTGGGCGAGTTCTTGATTCTCTGTTTTTCTTGTTATTTCTTGCCTATGAGGTGTGAAATGGGTTGCTCTATGATGGGATAGTGCCTCAAGGTCATTTGATCACGTTTTCCCAAGAGCAAATCAAGTTTAATCTCAGGATTTCGGACTTGGGGTCTCTCTCTGTTCTTCATGACCCATTTCTAGGGTTTTGCCTTAAATCTTGTTTCCTTCTCTGTGATGGCTTGAATCTTGGCTTGTAGAAGTCCAGTTACTATTGTTAAGATATCTACAAAGCCTCTTGGCCAAAGGATCAGAGTTGAAATGGAAATTTGGATTTTTGGGCAACCCTCTGTATTTTTCGGGTTTTTGTCTCCCCTTTGATTCTTTAGAGAAATCTTCAAATTGATTCTTGGATTATCCTTCTGGGAGTGTTTCCTTGCTATCCTCAAAGTTTCCTAAGCCATGAATCCGAGAATCTTGCAAATTTCTCAAATTTCAGAGTTTCTGCCGCAGCTGTTCTTGGTGCGGTACTACCGCTCCTCGAGAGGTACTACCGGCCGGCGGTACTACCGCATTTTCAACGGCGATTACTTCGCTCAGTACTACCGCTAATAACAGTGATACTACCTCCACACGAATAGCCCAGATTTTTCCTTACTCTGGATTTGATTTCTTTTCTCGATCCGTGATTTCCAGTGAGTTCTTTTCTGGTGTGTGAGTACTTGAGGGGAGGATTTTATTTTTAAAGGCGTCATTCACCCCCCTCTGTTGCCATTTCGGTCCTTCATAGACCTTTGCATAGCTTTGTTTATATTATCTTAATAATGCTAAATTTGTGAACTATGTTTTAGATTAAAATGTTGGAGGATGTTTTAAAATATTGAATTGCTATCACTATCCTATTATTGCTTAGTTGTTTATGCTTCCGCTTATACTATCTTGTTTAGTAATTATTGCCAGTTTAATTTATCTTGTAAATCGGCTAGATGTGGAGTGGTTTTAGTAGCATCCCTAGGCAATGTGGGTCCTGGGGTGTTACAGTTGGTATCAGAGCGGGCGTTAGATCCGTGGTAATTAAATTATTAAATTGACACACTGGTGCACAGTAGGATGTGATGGGTCAAGCATTGCATTTATGCTTTTGACATGTATTGATGATTTTCGTTATGAAATGATCTTTTATGATTATGATTTGCTCCTATGACTTTTATGAGTGAGAATAGTCAATGATAAGATGTAGATGTTATCATCTGGGTGACATCTGGGTGACCCTCGATGCATACCATGAGGGCACCTCCCAGATCAAGACGGTGCGACAGGACCAGTTCAAGCACGAATACAGCAAATTCGAGATGCTTGCTGGAGAGTCCCTTGACGAGTGCTTTTCTCGCTTTCACAAGATTTTGAGCAACCTCCGAGCCGTCGGTCTTACATACTCTGACTCGGATAACGCTCGACAGATTCTTTCAGCACTCGGTCTTAGGGTTTATGAAATGAAGGTGACTATCATCAAGGACACCACGGACCTCTCGACCCTGACTCTTGATGCGCTTTACTCGCACCTCAAGACTCACGAGATTGACATAGTCTCTTGTCGGTCGAAGTCTCAGTCGATGGCTCTAGTCACTGATCCCACCGCCGCTCGGTTCTTCTCGCGATTCTCTTTGCGGGTTCTCCCTATCGCTCTCGTGATGTAACGGATGATCGGTTAGGCGGTTAGAGGATGAATAGGTGGCCCTCCTAGCTCGGAAGTTTTCCCATGCTTACGGGGAGGAGGAGGGACGGAAGAGAAGAGGACCGGTGATTTGCTTTGAATGTGGTGGCCCCAACCACATTCGAGCGAATTGTCCCAAGATGAGAAAGGACAAAGGAGACTACGGCGGTTCCGGCAAGAACGACTACTCCGATAAGAACCGTAACAAGAAGCCCCCAGCACCGACGCAAGGCAAGACGATGTTCCGCGACTTTGGGAAGGCCAAGAAGCTTTTCCACCGCGTCCTCGCTGCCTTCGACGACCTCGACCTCGACGAGGTGGAGGGATGGAGCGACGATGACGGGACGGGTGATCAAGAACCCAAGAGCGGCGATGACTTCTCAGGCATGTGCTTCATGGCCCTCGAGGGCGAGATCAGCGACAACGATCTCTATTCCGACTCCGACGAGGTATGTCCCTCCTATGACAAACTGAATGCAGTTTTTCTTAAGTTAGGAGGTTTTCATGGTAGATCTAGAGCTAGATGTAGCGAGTTGGAGAAGGAAGTAGATCGTTTGTCACGGGAGCTTACTTTACTTATATCTGCTCCCTCCCGTGACGACTGTGACACATTCACTGCCTTACTGGGAGATATGGAGAAGTTAAGGACTTCTCATGATAGTGTGACCTCTGAGCTTGATTTGCTTAAGGTGGAGAATATTAGTCTGCTTGCTGAGATGGAGATGAGTAGGGTAGTTCCTGTTTCATCTACTACCATTAAGACTATTTCTTGCACCTCATGTGAGGATAAGGATAATGCTTTTAGAGGTCTTTACACTATGCTTCTAGATCTGCCCGAGTCTTGTGAAAACTGCAATAATCTAAAGATAAATCTAAAATGGGCAGATCATAAAATTGCTGATCTTCAAGCCACACTACTTGAGCCCATTTCCTCTTGTGTGAACTGTCCCAAATTAACTGCTGAACTTGAAGCTGTCTCCAAATAGTTTCAAGATATGATTGATCATGATAGGAAATTGGCTAAATTTGCTTCTAAGGACCCTGTTAGCTCACCATGCATTAACTGTAACAAACTAAAATCTAACTTGATTGCATTGGATGAGAAATGTGTGAAGCTAACTAAGGACCTACTAGAGAAGCCACCTCTTGATTGTAGTGTGATTGTGGGGAAGGGGAAGAAGCCCCTGGGTAAGGAAAAGACGCCTAGTAACGCGAGCCAACCTGCTAGCAGTAGGACTGTCCCTTCCATGTCGGCTGTGCGTGCACAAGCTAGTCTTCCCTCTGCTGTTGGTTCTTCCTCTGTTTCCTTACCTACTTCTGTTTCTCCTCCTCCTTGCTCTTTTTGCACCTCGCTTTTTCGGGAGTGTCAGTACCTTATGAATACTCTCGAGAAATTTGTTGGAGGTAAGAAGAAGCTTAATCTTATTCTAGACCAATCAAAGATTTGCAAGTTCAATCAGGGTCTAGGATATGATTTTCATGAGGATGTGAAGAAGCATCCACCTGTCGTGCTCAGACCTTTAGCCGCAGATGTGATTGAGGTCAAGCCCAAGAACAATAATATTCAGTTCAAATCAGCGGGCTTTGTCCAAATGATTTCTGACAGCAAGGTGATTTCACCTGCAGCTTCGACCTCTCGGAAGCGAAGCCATCTCGTGCTACCGCCTCGGGCGGTATCATTGCACCTTCTGTCAGAAGGATGTGCATTTATATGACCATTGCTTCAAGCGCGCCAAGATCGCACGAAGAGACCGTGTTGGGTCTCTTAGGCGTATTCAGGGTCTGCCCCAGATCTTGAGTGCAGCTAAGACCAACACGAGGTCTAGGTTTGCTACTTCTGGTACCTCTAGGCAGCACCGAGGACTTGGTTCTTCCGAGTTTTCTGTTTTTCGTCCTCATGCTGCCCCTGTTCATAACTCCCGCCGTTCTGAGGATAGATCTCACCTTCTTCATCGAGATGCCAATCCGCGGTGTGATCAGCAAGTTGCCGGTATTCCGACTCGCTCTTCCGTAGCGATCGGACCCGACAACGACTTGTGTCGCTCACGAGACCTTCTACTTCCTTGGGTGACAGAGAGCGTAGGGTAGATAGAGGTATGTCGTGCTTGACTACTTCATCTACTTTACGTGTTACTCAGTATTGGGTGCCAAAATCACAGTTGATTTATCCCCGTACTGAGACTTTACTCTCTGTTTGACTCAGGTTCGCCGGGCAGGGAAGGGAAAGGTTTGGCTTGTTGACTCCGGGTGTTCTCGACACATGACCGGAGATTCTCGTTGGTTTTCTTCCCTTGCCCGTGCTCCAGGTGATGAGCTAATCACCTTCGGAGACGCTTCATCTGGGCGCGTCATCGCCAAAGGTACAGTGCGTATTAATGATTCTTTTATTTTGAAAGATGTTGCCTTGGTGAGTAAGCTGCAATACAATTTTCTTTCAGTCTCTCAGCTTACCGTTGACGATTTCGAAGTGAGCTTTAAGAAAAACAACTGTAAAATTCTTGATTCTTCGGGTAGTTTGGTTTGCGGGATTTCTCGTTTCGGGAGGATCTTTCGTGCTGATTTTTCTGAGTCTTCTGGTGATCCTCTCCGCTGTTGGACCGGGACCGGGACAACTGCTCCATATGGACACAGTTGGACTAGCTCGAGTGCAGTCAGCAGGAGGGAAGTGGTATGTTCTTGTTGTGATCGATGACTACTCGAGGTACTCTTGGGTGTTTTTCTTAGCCTCGAAGGATGAGACTTTTTCGCATTTCGAGGTCTTTTCAGTAGGCTTTCTGTTGAGCTTCCGGGTGCCTTGCGAGCGATCCGCAGTGACAATGACACGGAGTTCAAGAATTCCTACTTTGAGAGGTTCTGTGATGAGACAGGTGTAGAGCACAAGTTCTCTTCTCCGCACGTCCCACAGCAGAATGGCGTCGTGGAGAGGAAGAACCGTACCTTGGTCGAGATGGCCAGGACGATGCTCGATGAATACTCTACACCGCGGAAGTTTTGGGCTGAGGCTATAGCCACCGCGTGCCATGTTTCCAATCGAGTCTTTCTTCGGGCACACTTGCACCGCACTTCTTACGAGTTGAGATATGGGCGGCCAAGCCCGTTTCTCATTTTCGTGTGTTTGGTTGCAAGTGCTTCATTCTGAAGTCCGGAAACCTAGATAAGTTTGAGTCACGATCTTGTGATGGACTCTTTCTAGGCTACTCGACTTCTTGGCGGGCCTATAGGGTCAGGCTGAGTCTAGCAAAATGGTAGAAACCTGTGAGGTAACCTTCGATGAGGCTAGTCCGGGGACTAGGCCCGATATCTCAGGTTCTCTAGAGCAGTCCGAGACCATCTTTGTGGATGATGAGGATGATGGAGATGAGGGTTGTCTACCCGATCCAGTCCCTCATCCACCCCTTGAGATGCCCTCTTCCACCGCACCTCAAGGTGATCAACCCATGCCTACAGCTTCCTCTGGAGCTAGTGGCTCTGTTCCTACACCGTCAGGTAACGAGGTAGAGGCCACTTCTTCATCTCATCCTGGACCTCCAAGACATATTCAAAAATCTCATCCTTCTGAGCAGATGATTGGAGATCTCTTTGAACGAGTCACATGCTCCAAGTCTGGCGTGTCACTTTTCTGTCTCCACTCTGCCTTCGTAGCTTCCTTTGAGCCCAAAGACATTTGTCATGCTTTATCTGACGAGTCTTGGGTCAATGCCATGCATGAGGAGCTCGAGAGTTTCGAAAGAAACAAGGTCTGGACGCTTGTTGAGCCCCCTCGAGGTCACAATATCATTGGGACCAAGTGGGTGTTCAAGAACAAGCAGAGCGAGGATGGGGTAGTCATTCGAAACAAGGCTAGGCGGTTGCTCGTGGGTACTCCCAGGTTGAGGGTCTAGACTTCGAGGAGACCTTTGCCCCTGTAGCTCGTCTTGAGGCCATTAAAATTCTGCTTGCCTTTCCAGCTTCTAAGGGTTTCAAGCTTTACCAGATGGACGTCAAGAGCGCCTTTCTCAATGGCTTCATTGAGGAAGAAGTCTATGTCAGACAGCCTCCAGGTTTCGAGAACCCCAAATACCCTAGTCATGTCTTCAAGCTTTCCAAAGTGTTGTATGGACTTAAGCAAGCCCCTAGAGCTTGGTATGAAAGGCTTAAGTCCTACCTTCTGAAACATGATTTCGAAATGGGTAAAGTCGACAAGACCTTGTTCACTTTCGGCTTGGCTTAGCGGTGACCTTCCGCTCGTCAAATTTATGTCGATGACATTATCTTTGGCGCTCTTCCCATGCTCTAGTCTCTCAGTTCTCGGATGTCATGAGCACCGAATTTGAGATGAGCATGATGGGTGAGTTGACTTTCTTCCTTGGCTTTCAAATCAAGTAGACTCGGGAGGGTACATTCCTGCATCAAGGCAAGTACACTCGAGACCTCCTGAGACGCTTCGACATGAGTGACGGTAAGCCAGTGTCAACTCCGATGGCTTCTACAGCCGTTTTAGACCCAGATGAGGACGGCGAGCCAGTGGATCAAAAGGAATTCAGAAGTATGATTGGCTCTCTCTTGTACCTCACTGCCTCGAGACCGGACATACACTTCTCGGTGTGTCTTTGTGCTCGGTTTCAGGCTTCTCCTCGCGTGTCTCACCGCCAGGCGGTGAAGCGCATCTTTCGGTACCTTCGAGCTACCATTGACTATGGTATCTGGTACTCTTCCTCCTCCTGTCTATCCCTTAGAGCCTTTTCGGATGCAGACTTTGCTGGTTGTAGGATAGATGGGAAGAGCACTTCGGGCACCTGCCAGTTCATTGGCACTTCTCCGGTTTCTTGGTCTTGAGGAAGCAGTTGCGAGTCCACCCACCGATGAGGTCGAGTGCGTTCTTTGCAGGCTAGTTCTTTGTAGCCAAGTGCTTTGGATGGTCTCGACTCTGCGGGACTTTGGGTTAGCTATCGACCGTGTTTCGCTTTTCTGCGACAACACGTCTGCGATTAGCATTGCTAAGAACCCAGTGCAACATTCTCGGACCAAGCACATTGATATTAGATATCACTTTCTTCGAGATCATGTAGAGAAGGGTGACATCGTGCTCCAGTTTGTGGAGAGTGACCACCAGGTGGCTGACATCTTCACCAAGCCTCTGGACAGCTCGAGGTTTTCAACTCTGCGGGGAGAGCTTGGGGTAGTTTGTCCTTATGGACTTTAGTGAGGGGGAGCTTTGGGTTTAACTGCTTTATCACATTCTTTATGCTTCTGTATCCTTACTGCTGCATCGCATTTCCGGGTGCATTGGGCTTAGTCCTTCTAGCATAGATTAGAGTGTGTCTCTTGCTGAGTGCTTAGACTTCTTGCTCTTATCTTGTGCTTTCAGGATAGCTGTTTCTTATCTCACTAGGTTGAGCTCACTCACTTCTTCTAGGTTCTAGCGAGGGTTGGGCCACCCTCGGGTAGATGTGTGCGTGTTTGCTCTCTAGTGTGTGTTTTCTCGACAGCTTGTTGTCCTGAGTCATATGGGGTAGATAAGAGTTAGTCTGAGTCATTAGTATTCTCTATCTTATCTATGCTTTAAGGACTGCCTTTCTTGATTTATTTGCCAGCTCTTTCTTTTATTGCTTTGGTTCAGGGGGAGTTCATTTGGGAACTTCTAGATCTTAATATTGATATAACTCAACTTGAACTAAAAGTTGCATCTCAAGTTAAGGGGGAGCTGGATTTTCTTCATTTGTTTTGTAATATAACTTAATAGAGCCTTGATTATTATCCACTCATGGCATGTTTTCATTATATTACATCTTGCCATGATTTGTGCTCCATTGCTAATTTGATCATGACTCTATATGTGTAGTCAAGTCTTTGCCATGATAGGTTAATTAAAATGCTAAATTTGACCTAATTCATGTCATGTTCATATTTGAGACTAGTCAGCTTTGTGTTATCTTTTTATGGTTCATGCCATGTCAAATAGGCTGAGTTGAGTCTTGAATCATTGTTGAGCAATAGATTGAGCTATATTAGTTCCTTGATGACACATAAGTTAGTACAATCTATTAAAAGCAAAAAGATCTCTTTTGTGCGAAAAAACTGATCTCACAAATCCCTTCTCATGAGACAGCTTGCCATTGCACAAGGCATGAACTCAGGGGAGATTTGGATGACCAAGATCATCTTCTTAAGCTCATTGCTTGAAGTGGTTGCATAAGGCTTGAGGTCTAGCACATGACTAAACAACAAAAAAAATGGTTGGAAACAATCATATGATTTCTAAAGTCAAAGTTTGTCAATTGTGCTCAATTGCTAAAAAGTTCAATGTACTCCAACAATTGTATCATTCTTGAACTAGTAGCACTCTAGTTGACTCAACACTGGCTTCTCGGTTCCATTTAGCTTATTGACATGGCCTGTCTCATTTCTGGATACCTCTAGCTAGACTAAAATCATGTTTGACTTGACTTGCTAAGCACTTTCACTAAAATTCAGATTATGCTTTATCTCGCTTAGCTTCACTTTACATACATAGTCATGATCCTTGTAGCATACTTGTATGTTATGGCTTGATGTAATACATAATGGTCATTTTGGATAATTCTCATGGCTCTAAAATGCTTTGAATAAACAAACTTTGGTCATTTCATCCAAAATGTGCTATATTCTCTCTTTTGCATCCTTGATGTGTTTATTGCCAAAAGGGGAGAATATTGGAGAAAAAGTCTTTTGGGAGATCTGTAACACCCCAGCCAAACAATGGCCTGAAATGCTACCAAACTAACAACATAATAAAACTATGCTAAGGCATTCTATAAAATTTCGGCAGAGCCTCCTTTGTTTATTGATAAAAATGAAGTTCTAACAATATTATCAAAAGGTATGAATAACCGCAAGCAAAGTAATTTGGCTACTAAGCAGAAACATCTATAAAACTTAAGTAAAGCACGGAAGCAATATAAAGAAGTTCTAATCCATTATTACATCTTAATCTGAAGGTCATAATCAAATACCACTTGAACTAATCAACAAATAATAATTAGAGTTCTCTATCTTCTCCATGGTGAATATTTCGTGCAAGTGCAACAATACTAATCCCTCTTTATTCCCATGCATGCTGACCTCGTGAAGGTACCTAAAATAAACAAACAACAACAACAAAACAACAACAAGAGTGCGTCCAATGACTCAAAGAAGTATAATCAGAACAAATGCAAGCATGAACATTAACTCTCAAGTTAAACATATTACATATGAATTTCATGCTATACATTATGATCAAAAGCTCCTCTTTCTCATCTCTTTCGCATTTTACCGGTAATGCGGAGTGTGCATCCGTCAATGCACACCCATGCCTGTACCCTCGGGTACAGGGACCAATTGCCCACACTCCGCAAGTGTGGGGACCTCGATGCTTGATCACCGTATGATCAAGACTTCAACAATTCTCAATATGATGCATATATGTGAATGTATCAAAAGATAACGAGCATTCACCATACTACGCATCAACCAATCTCATAAATGCCATAATGTAAACAGAACATAAATAGCATTCTCAATTCATCACTTACTCATACTCACAATTTAAACAGTCATGATTCAACCATCATCCAAACAATTCAACAAATCCATAAACACACAGATTTTCACATCACAAATATACTTGCCTCAACCGCGAGAAAATGAAGAACGCGTAGAAGGCACAACCCCCGGAATCCGCTCTCCTCCTGAATATTTAATTAATAATTACTAACATAACAGTAACGAGTTTCTAGATACAAAATATCAGCAACCCCAATTAACCCAACAATTTATCTCAATTAAATCCCCAACTCCCCTCGGCCAAATCTGCCCAACCACAGACAGCCGACTTCCAAAAATCATAACTTTCAGTACGTAACTCCAAATTAAGCGTTCTTGGTCTCTCTGGAAAGATAATTAAACTATCTACAAAAACTTAGTTGGGGAGACTCTCTGATTCTGTCAATAACTAGCCGATCCAAACCCTTTTCTAAAGCATCAATATTCACATTGGACTCTCTGGACAGCGCACTAAAACAGTCATAACTTTCACCCAGAAACTCGGAATCCGGACTTCTTTACCTCTATTGAAAGCTAAGAAACTTATCTACAACTTTCCCAATTTGAAGGACTCCTGAATCGCCACTATTTCCGTCGCACAAACCGATCTACTAAACTCTGTCCAGAACTACCCCGATCTGCAGAACAGTCGCACTAGAAAATTCATAACTTTTGCTACACAGATCCAATAATGTGTTCTTGTACTCCCTGAAAAGATAATCAAACCCTCTACAACTTTCTAGAAGGGGTCGAGACCTGAATCCCGACGAAACTAGATCAAAACCACCGAGAAACAACTACTGTCCCAGCAGCCCAAAAAACCGACGAATCTAACTCGATTAAAACCAATCTAGAGACTACCAGGATTACCCTTGACGACACGACGGCGAACACATCGGCGAACACGACGAACACGGCGACGAACACGCCCGCGATCTCCTCCTCTCTTTACTCCGGATCCACGCGGTACAGCGACGAACGTCGGCGACGGCGCACCGGGAGGAGACGACGATGATGAAGACGACGACGGCGCACCGGAAGAAGACGTCGGGCAGCACGGGCGGCGGCTGGCTGGGTGGGGCGCAGGGGTGGAGGCGCAGGGGGGGGGCTGCCTAGGGTTTTAAGAGGTGGCCTCCCTCCCTCTTGGGCCAAGAAAACCCACAGGCCAAGGCCTAGGCCTATGTTGTCTTAAATTTTCATAAAACCCCTCAAAACTCTTATAAATTTAATTATTTCACAAAAGTCCCTCTCTCTATTAATTAAATAATTAATTAAACAATTTCCGGGGTATTACAAGATCTTTCTAGAGTTTAGGAGAACAATTTGCTCTTTCTTGTGTTGCTCTAGCGATCCCTTCTGTCGACATGGTCATTTGCTTCATTCTCTTCTTTGGACCATGTTGGACTCTTCAAACCAAAATTTTTATGCTTTTTCGGTGTTTGTCAATATACTCATCAAGGGGGAGATTGAGAGACCATGTGAGATGTGCTCCCATGTTTGTGATGAGTAATTGACGCGTGTGCTGAAAATCTAGAAATTGGATCAGGTCTGCTGCTCCCAGATTTTTCGGAACTACCGCAGTTTGCACTGCGGTACTACCGGCCGACAGTACTTCCGGCCTGGAGAGCGGAACTACCATGTGTGCGCAGACAGAACAGGGAAGGGCATAAAATTTGAGTTTGGTTTGGGTGGTTTGACATTTAGCGCATGTGATGAATTCATTATCTCGAGCGGTGCTATGTGATGTGTTTCTTGTCTGTGTGGCTGCAGGACATCGAGGCGGAGTCGTGGCGAGACACGGTGGACCGGAATAGGCGCAGGTGGCGCTGAGGTCAGAACGGTCGGGATGTGTCGAAGACGACGTGGACTCGAGGTGGTTGCGAGGCTTGGACGACAAGGAGCGCGGAAGCTTCCCGGAAGGTGCAGGAAGGGCGAAACGGGAATTTCGCAAGGTTGCACAAGCGGGAGACGGCGCCGTTAGGGTTTAGCCGGCGTAACGGGTTGGAGACCCGTTAGTGATATGCGTCATATTTAGATATATTTAGCTGTCATTTTGCCCTCATTTTTTTCATATTTTGGAACCATTTATCATCATTTACACGTTTTTCTATAATTAATTGCTCGAAATGGACTATTTTATATTTTTATATATTTTTCTGCAGGCCGGCGCGATCTAGGCACAAAAACGACAAATCTGGACTTACGGGACTGCTCCGTACAGATGTGCGCGTCGTCACGGATGCGTAGGATCTTTTCGCGAAGAAATCAGAGTTTATGAGGGCCAGAACAGAAGAAATCAAATGGGGGAAGGTCCTAATTGTAAACCCTACATTTTTTTAGGGCTAATTCGCAAATTGCCGAACCCCCCCCCCCGACCTTCATACCCGAGCCGCCGCAATTACCTCTCGAGCCCGGCCTTTCTTCTCTTTTCTCCCCATCTTGCTCTCCCCTTCGCCGCCTTCTTGCTTCCCCTCCCCCGGTTCTCCTTCTTGGCCGCCGGCGAGCACCGGGCCGACTCGCCGCCGCGCCATCGTCTCCGCCGCGCCATCGTTCTCCGCCGCTACATCTTCCTTCTCCATCACACCTTCTCCGCCGCCTCTCTCTACCGCGCATCGTCTCCACCGTGCGCCACCTCTCCCGCCGCCTCTCTCTTCCTTCTCCACCTGCCGCTCCTCCATCGCTCCTCCCCCATTCTCCTCTATCTCCGCCCGCCGCTCCTTCCTAGCGCACCTCACCGGCGCCTCCCTCTTTACCCCATCTCGGCGCCGCTGCTCACCTCACCGGAGCGCCGCCCCCTACTTCCATCCGCGCCACCTTCTCCGCCGCCTTCTTCACCGGCATCTCCCTCCTCTGCATCGCCACCATGTCACCGGGGACCGCGACCCATCTTCTTCCACGTCGCCGACTGCTGCTTCCACTCCACCGACGCCGGCGAGCTCCGACTTCTTCCTCTACACCGACGGCTTCTTCCCCACCGACTGCATCTTCTTCTTCAACTCCTCCTCGGTTTCCCTGCTTCCTCTTCACTTCGGTTCATCCCAAATTCTTCTCCCTTTACCTCTTTGTTGTTTGCAACTACTCTTCAACTAAATTGCTATTAATTCCCTCTTAACTGATGCTATATGAAATGCAAATGTTATCTGTGATGTGTGCATGAGATCAGTGAAGATAATATTGTGCCATGTTCTATTAAATTGCTAAGCTATGCATTGTGATGATGAATTGTGGAATTTCTGAGAACAGTGATTGTGCATGTATTCACTGAGATGATATTAGGCCCTGTTTGTTACTGTGAAATATGTGGATGTGGAACTATAGTTGAGAATCTGTTATCTTTTAATATGTTGGTTTGTGCTGTTCAAATTTAATAATACTTGTGTTATGTTCTTAGTTTGAGTGGTCATATGTTAACTTAGTGTTTGTTAAATGTCATTGTCAGTAGTAGCAATCAGTGTTAGAATATGTCTATGTTTGTGTGTTGTCGTTGCCGCCGTTACCTAGTTAGTCGCCGCACCTTCCTCTCTCGTTCTCTCTCGACTCCCTCTGTGCTTCTCGACACCCCCAGTGCTTCTCGACTCCCTCCTTCTGTCTCGCGGTCGATACTTAGTTAGGTCGTCGGTCAGTAGTCGTGTCGTCGATCGGTAGTCGTTGTCGTTTGTGTGTCGTTAGTGTCGTAGTCGTGTTGTTCGTTCGGTCGTACGACGTCCATTCGTACGGTTGTTCGCTCCGTCGTCTTTCGTTTGTTTAGTTTGTTCGATCCATTTAGTAGTCATTTTAGGTTTAGTTTTCTCCCCCGTTTCGTTTGACCTAGCTTTAGCTGAGCTCGGTAGCCTAAGTCTAGTCCCTGTGGAGAACACGACACTCGCCGCTATTTCAGTGGCAACCCGTTCACTTGCGGGTGTGCAGTTTTGCACGATCAAGAAATTGGCGCCGTTGCCGGGGATTAGCTTTGAGCGACAGTGTTATGCTATAGACTAGGTCGTTGTTTGTTTTCCTTTGCTTGTGTTTGTGCTGACTTGTCTTCCATTTAGTCTATATCCATATTTGTGATATATTGCTATCCTCCTAACCCATTTCCTAGTCATTCCTTTCTCTAGTGTCTTTTAGTATCCATTCTCATAGGTTGATCGATATAGTTACTTATTGAGACTATGGCTTGCTATTATGATTCTCATGGTTTTATGAGCACTCCTACTTATGATATTCTTCAAGAACAGGTAAATCTATTGTCTCGTCAGTTAGAGTGCTATGTTTTAGAGCGGGGAGTTGAGTTAGAGAGCGGGCATGATCAGTACGGTTCTTTATCAGGCGCCTGCTCTCCAGTTGTTCCTATATGCCAGACTTGTGGTATTCAGGGCCATTCACCCGCTGAGTGCCAGCGTGGTTATTTGTCCACTCCAGAGTGTTACGGGATGAGTTTTGCTCAGCCGAGTAGGCCATACCCTGACACTTATCACCCTGGATGGCCTGAGCACTCGAGTCTGCCATATGGAAACAACAACCCTGATATCTCATCATTTGCTTCTAGTACACCATTGCAGGGTTTTAGATATGGAGGTCAGGATGATTCTCATTGGTCACACCAGCACTATCCTATACCTCAGCATCAGACTCCTACTCCTGAGCTTGATCAGATGTCTAGATTTGAGGAGAGGATATCTAGGATGATAGGAGATTTCGAGAGTAGAATGAGTAGTGACTTAGCATTGGATCCGACACCTCATGCCTGCAGCTTCACCTGTTCCTTCACCGAGCCAGTTTACAGTTCCTATGTCTGAGTCCTTAGAGCAGTCTCATGAGCCACCTCCTTCACATAGAGATCAGGCTGCCAGACTTGATGCATTATGCGAGGAATTCATGACTGTGCCTCCTGGTGGTGATCGTGCGATGGCGATTCAGGACAAGATTGAGGCGATTATGAGCACCATGCCTACTTGTGTGGATAGTTTTACCGTTTCACAGCCTACCATTAGCACCACAGAGGTAGTTCTGGATAGAGATGAGTGTCAGCCTACCAGTCTTACACCTGATCTTGCTAGCGAGGGCCTGTTGTTGGAGACACTACAGATACACTTAGATGCACCTCAGTCAGATCCTTCACCTATTGACTCTGAGAGAGAGATCACTGAGCTAGATGATGAGGACCTACCTCTTGATGATGATTGTTTCATTATAGATATGCTTTTGAGTTCTGAGGTTCCACATCTTGATGAGGGGGCTGCTTCCGATGTTGAGGAGGAGTACATTTCTATTGATCCACCACCTGCTACTTCCTTCGTCGACATCACCCCTCTGGAGGTTTCTACTACCGTACATTCTACTTCACCTACACTTCAGGTAGTTTGGAAACTTTTCCCGACCACCAGTCGATTTCCTTCGCTCAGACGAGACATACTCTATTACTGATTGTGCTCATCTCACTTACAGTCCTCATGATGTGCTTTATCGATATACCTATATGATTGGATATTCTATTGATGACTTAGAGGGTGTCAACCCTATCACACATACTTGCCATATCTGTGAGGTTGTTTGCAGAGTTATGCTTTTGTACTATCGACTATGGGACATGGTTCGAGTCGATATTCCTTGGGATCCAGGTGGATTTCGATGCATGCTGCTTCATGAGGAGGGCGGACATGTGCCTTTTCCATGTCCCGTCCTTGGCCCTCCTCTCGCTACACCCAAATGAGCACATCTCTTTATCTTTTTATTTTCATACCTTTTGTTAGTTTTTGTTGGTTTCTCCTCTTTTCTTTCTTTTTATTTCAGGTCCCGTGCTAGATCTTCATCCTTGTACATGCGAGAAGCTATGGGATGATTTTCTACTTCCATTTCATCATATACGCCCGGTGAGTTGTTTCTTATCCCTTTAAGCACATTCTAACTCACTGCTCAATTTAAGCTTGGGGGAAGACTTGTATGTGTATGGATGACGTTCTAGCATGTTTGTATTATATTTGTGAGCACTTGAGCTTATTGTTGTGTAGTTGATGATATTTGGTCATTTTGTGCTTATGTTGATGATATATGACCTTTACTATTGCTCTCATGTTATGCTTGATTGTATATCTTAGCTATGTGAGCCCACGCCATGATTAATTAAGAAAGGTCATGTCGAAATTTTCTTAATTGAGCCATATTGTCACTAGTTTCTTGTATGTTTTAAGTCACTTGGCATCGTATTAAAACTTGAGTATTGTTTATTATCCTTGATGTGCTTAGAAACCTTGTGATCCTATAGCATTTGATTCATTGCGAGTTACGCATGTGTTTTAACCATTTACGGATTGAATTGGTTCTAGTCATAGCCTCTTGAATGATTATATCTTAGATTCATGCTTTGGCATATATTATTTTAGATATTGATACTTTGCTTGAATGTAAAATTTGTGAAAGGGGTAGTCCTATCTTGAGCCAATAACATGGTTGATTTATCTAGGTATCCATGTCTCGGGACATGTGTTACTTAGCATTAATGAAAACCAGTTAAAGATGCTTAATCAAAACTAAAAAAATAATAAAAAGCAAAAGAAAAAAATTGGATGCAATGTGTGAGTGTGTGAAATAAGTGACTATGTCACATTGGTTTGAAAATATGTGAATAAGCGGCAAAGTTTGCCCAAGTGTGAATAAGTGGCACAAGTGCCCAATGTGCTTTTAAATTTCCTAAAAATCAACAAAAATTAGGTATCATGGCTCAAGTGTGGGCTTTTTTCATAAATATCATGCAAGTATTAGTCTCTTTGTCTCAAATAGCAAATGCCTTAGCATGAACCTTTGATATGCTCATTCTTGATGTTATACCTAGTTCCGATGCCTTACAATTTTGGTTAGATTCATGTGATCACTTAGTGCATTTCGACACTTGTGTATGTAACTTGATTTGGTCAAATGTTGTAGTTATCATTTGGCATCTTTTGCTTGAATATTCATTCTCATCTTGGATGATTCTCAAAACTCAAGTTAGATAATCATATTTTACATTGTTGTATGCCTTTTAATTTATTACATGCATGAAACTAGTCTTTTACCATAATGACTTGTTGTCTGGCTTCGATAATATCATGCCATTTACTTGAGGACAAGTAAATATCATGCCATTTACTTGGCTGCAGGACATCGAGGCGGAGTCGTGGCGAGACACGGTGGACCGGACTAGGCGCAGGTGGCGCTGAGGTCAGAACGGTCGGGATGTGTCGAAGACGACGTGGACTCGAGGTGGTTGCGAGACTTGGAAGACAAGGAGCGCGGAAGCTTCCCGGAAGGTGCAGGAAGGGCGAAACGGGAATTTCGCAAGGTTGCACAAGCGGGAGACAGCGCCGTTAGGGTTTAGCCGGCGTAACGGGTTGGAGACCCGTTAGCCAAGGGCTATAAATAGGAGAGGGTGGCTGCATGCCTCCTTGAACACATGGAAAGGATTTAGGGTTTCCTTTAGTCAAAAGATCCTTTGGAGAGGTTGTTTTGCTTTAGATTTTAGTGGGTGAGAGTGGTTGTGTGCAGCAAGGCTGCCTCCACCCCTTGTGTGTGTTCCTCCCAAGAACTAGGGAGAGTTCTTGGTGATTTTGAGGATTTAAGAGAGGGAGAGAGTGGAGATGAGTTGAGAGTCTTGTAATCCTTCTTCTTGTTCGAATGTCCATGCGTATCGGGACTCCTTTGTACTTATCTTTTGTTTAGAAATGGAAATCTGAAGTTTCTTTTCACTCTTGTGCTCCCTGTTCCTCGTTTCTCCTTTTTGGGCGAGTTCTTGATTCTCTGTTTTTCTTGTTGTTTCTTGCCTATGAGGTGTGAAATGGGTTGCTCTATGATGGGATAGTGCCTCAAGGTCATTTGATCAAGTTTTCCCAAGAGCAAATCAAGTTTAATCTCAGGATTTCGGACTTGGGGTCTCTCTCTGTTCTTCATGACCCATTTCTAGGGTTTTGCCTTAAATCTTGTTTCCTTCTCTGTGATGGCTTGAATCTTGGCTTGTAGAAGTCCAGTAACTATTGCTAAGATATCTACAAAGCCTCTTGGCCAAAGGATCAGAGTTGAAATGGAATTTTGGATTTTTGGGCAACCCTTTGTATTTTTCGGGTTTTTGTCTCCTCCTTTGATTCTTTAGAGAAATCTTCAAATTGATTCTTGGATTATCCTTCTGGGAGTGTTTCCTTGCTATCCTCAAAATTTCCCAAGCCAAGAATCCGAGAATCTTGCAAATTTCTCAGATTTCAGAGTTTCTGCAGCAGCTGTTCTTGGTGCGGTACTACCGCTCCTCGAGAGGTACTACCGGCCGGCGGTACTACCGCATTTTCAACGGCGGTACTTCCAGTGAGTTCTTTTCTGGTGTGTGAGTACTTGAGGGGAGGATTTTATTTTTAAAGGCACCATTCACCCCCCCTCTGTTGCCATTTCGGTCCTTCATAGACCTTTGCATAGCTTTGTTTACATTATCTTAATAATGCTAAATTTGTGAACTATGTTTTAGATTAAAATGTTGGAGGATGTTTT
Source organism: Bonia amplexicaulis (assembly GCA_036346245.1). Taxonomy (NCBI): domain Eukaryota; kingdom Viridiplantae; phylum Streptophyta; class Magnoliopsida; order Poales; family Poaceae; genus Bonia; species Bonia amplexicaulis. The sequence continues at coordinate 187,897 of JAYGGG010000418.1, read as the reverse complement.
AAAATATTGAATTGCTATCACTATCCTATTATTGCTTAGTTGTTTATGCTTCCGCTTATACTATCTTGTTTAGTAATTATTGCCAGTTTATTTTATCTTGTAAATCGGCTAGATGTGGAGTGGTTTTAGTAGCATCCCTGGGCAATGTGGGTCCTGGGGTGTTATAGTTGGTATCAGAGCGGGCGTTAGGTCCGTGGTAATTAAATTATTAAATTGACACACTGGTGCACAGTAGGATGGGATGGGTCAAGTATTGCATTTATGCTTTTGACATGTATTGATGATTTTCGTTATGAAATGATCTTTTATGATTATGATTTGCTCCTATGACTTTTATGAGTGAGAATAGTCAATGATAAGATGTAGATGTTGTATTTGCTGTCTTGGCATTGCCAGGTTATACCACTGTTTGTAGCATAGGGATGAGCAATGTAGTTACCTCAGGTAACTTAATTACAGATGTTGTGAGTGAGTTTCTTTAGAAAAGTTGTTATCTTCCTTGAGTTGATTTTGGCCAATTCTTGGCCTATTGCAGTTAATGAATTTCTCTTGAGATAGCGGTTCATTGCAGTTGAGGTTTTGCAATTAGTCTCTACCTGTTCTTTGAAGCAATTACTGTTTCTTTTCGGACTATTGAGACACTTTTGCTACTTGCGAACATCGTTGATTTGTAAGGATAGTCCCTTCGTGGGAGTTTTGACTTGTTGTGAATCATGACTCATTGGTTCGCTTGGTATTTTTATCAATGAAAGTTTTGTGTTGTAAACTCATTAATATGTTAAAGCCTTGGATCTACATATTTCTTTTAGATTATTTTGAGTGTTGAAGTTTAATTCCTCTTCTTTCTGAAAGAGACTGTTAAAACCCTTTATGATGTTTTGCTATGCTTAAGTGGAAGATGGTAATCATATAAACTAATTCATAAGGTATGAATTATCAAGTTGAGATGTTAGCGTGGTGCATAATTAATTTCAACTAGCATCCTCGGAAGTGTAGTTGATTAATTTGATATCGCCTTGTAATAGTTTTTGGAAGAACTGTGATTAAGAATTTGTCTATGCATGATTGGATCTCATGGAGTTATTAAGGAGTGTGCAAAATAATTGGAATGATTATTATGATTGCTTAAATCTCTATCATGTTGGATAAATTGAATTATTTTTTATTTTAGTAATTAATCTGACCGTTTGTAATTTATTAAGTAAGGAGGTGTTGGAATATTGCCTTGGTAATATTAACCTTTAATATGTCCTTTATTTAGATACTTGATGAGCATGTACAACTGCTAGGTTCATCTATCTTTCACCATGCTAAATTGTTGAAATATATATAAAGAAATAGAGGAAGGTTGATGTATTGACTTGTGAAACCTTGTCTTATAGAGCTTATAATATTGAAGTTAGAAGATATTTCGTTCTAATTGCCGAACATAAGGAGAAATGTTGAATCTATGCTCATAACTGTTTTCGAGATTGCCATGTTCTAGTACCAGCTTGTAAAAGAGTTTTGTTTCAATATTGTGGCTTGTGCACTAGGCCTTCCCTAGATTAAGTAGTTGCAATTTTATTTAGATAATAGAAACATGATGAAATGATTTCGTGTGTTTCTTTTGGAAAAGTTTATGAAGGGATTTGAGGATATGATGATGCTTGTTAAGAATGTATTATTCTGATGTTAGTATGATGGTCAGTATGTGGTTGTGAAGATAATGTTGAATGTTTTATAAATAAAAGAATTTGATAACTTCCATGATACTATTTAAATCAAAAGTTTTGAGATTTGCGTACGCGATCTTTTGGATCTCATGACTTATGTGGCAGCTGAAATAGTTTTGAGCAAAGTGACGTGTTGAGAGGTTTTATTAGTTCTTAAGGGATTAATGTGTTGTGGTCTTCAAATTTTTTTGTTGGAATTATCAAGGTAATACCGTAATCAAAGAAAGTTGTACTCTTTGTTAAAAGAAAGAGTGCGGTAAAAGTTGTAACACCCCAGCCAAACAATGGCCTGAAATGCTACCAAACTAACAACATAATAAAACTATGCTAAGGCATTCTATAAAATTTCGGCAGAGCCTCCTTTGTTTATTGATAAAAATGAAGTTCTAACAATATTATCAAAAGGTATGAATAACCGCAAGCAAAGTAATTTGGCTACTAAGCAGAAACATCTATAAAACTTAAGTAAAGCACGGAAGCAATATGAAGAAGTTCTAATCCATTATTACATCTTAATCTGAAGGTCATAATCAAATACCACTTGAACTAATCAACAAATAATAATTAGAGTTCTCTATCTTCTCCATGGTGAATATTTCGTGCAAGTGCAACAATACTAATCCCTCTTTATTCCCATGCATGCGACCTCGTGAAGGTACCTAAAATAAACAAACAACAACAACAAAACAACGACAAGAGTGAGTCCAATGACTCGACAAGTATAATCAGTAACAAATGCAAGCATGAACATTAACTCTCAAGTTAAACATATTACATATGAATTTCATGCTATGCATTATGATCAAAAGCTCCTCTTTCTCATCTCTTTCGCATTTTACCGTGTCGCGGAGTGTGCATCCGTCAATGCACACCCATGCCTGCACCCTCGGTGCGGGGACCAATGCCCACACTCCGCAAGTGTGGGGACCTCGATGCTTGATCACCGCATGATCAAGACTTCAACAATTCTCAATATGATGCATATATGTGAATGTATCAAAAGATAACGAGCATTCACCATACTACGCATCAACCAATCTCATAAATGCCATAATGTAAACAGAACATAAATAGCATTCTCAATTCATCACTTACTCATACTCACAATTTAAACAGTCATGATTCAACCATCATCCAAACAATTCAACAAATCCATAAACACACAGATTTTCACATCACAAATATACTTGCTTCAACCAGAGAAAATGAAGAACACATAGAAGGCACAACCCGGAATCCGCTCTCCTCCTGAATATTTAATTAATAATTACCAACATGACAGTAGCGGGTTTCTAGATATAAAATAACAGCAACCCCAATTAATCCAACAATTTATCTCAATTAAATCCCCAACTCCCTCGGCCAAATCTGCCCAACCACGAGACAGCCGACTTCCAAAAATCATAACTTTCAGTACGTAACTCCAATTAAGCGTTCTTAGACTCTCTAGAAAGATAATTAAATTATATACAAAAACTTAGTTGGGGAGACTCTCTGATTCTGCCATTAACTAGCCGATCCAAACTCTTTTCTAAAGCATCCAAATTCACGTCGGACTCTCTGGACAGTGCACTAAAACAGGCATAATTTTCGCCCAGAAATTCGAATCCGGACTTCTTTACCTCTATTGAAAGCTAAGAAACTTATCTACAACTTTCTCAATTTTAAGGACTCCTGAATCGCAACTATTTCCGTCGCACAAACCGATCTACTAAACTCTGTCCAGAACTACCCGATCTGCAGAACAGTAACACTAGAAAATTCATAACTTTCGCTACACAAATCTGAATCACGTGTTCTTGTACTCCCTGGAAAGATAATTAAACCCTCTACAACTTTCTAGAAGGGGTCCAGACCTGAATCCCGACGAAACTAGATCAAAACCACCGAGAAACAACTACCGTCCCAGCAGCCCAGAAAACCGACGAATCTAACTTGATTAAAAACCAATCTAGAGACTACCAGGGATTACCCTTGACGACACGACGACGAACACGTCGACGAACACGACGAACACGGCGACGAACACGCCCGCGATCTCCTCCTCTCTTTCCTCCGGATCCACGCGTGCAGCGACGACGGCGGCGGGCGCACGGGGAGGAGGCGACGATGAGGAGCGACGGCGACCGAAGAAGATGACACAGCAGGCAGGCGATATTCATAAAACCCTCAAAACTCTTATAAATTTAATTATTTCACAAAGTCCTCTCTATTAATTAAACAATTAATTAAACAATTTCGGTATTACATTCTACCCCTAAACAGAATTCGACCGAATTCTAACGCAACCTCAACAGAAACAAAACAACCAACTAGCAATTAACTAGTGAAGGACCGAAATGGCAACGAGGGGGTGAATGGTGCCTTAAATTCTTCCCCGAGACAAACGAAATCACGGTAGAAAGACAAAGTCGTAAAATGCAAATAGAAATCGACCGATTGCACCGTGGTTGAAAATCAAAGCGAGAATAAGACAATAGTCGGCAGTCGAAAAACATGGATCAAGCCGTGATCGAAGCAGGCTTAGGTGGTCGAAACCCGATTTTGTGACACCGCAGTCGAAAGCCAATGAGTGGTCGATCGATGACCGTTCGGTCGAGAACGGAGAAGACACCCGAAGCAATAAAACCAATCGACAACAGAGAAGATAGTCGCCCGACAAAGATGAACAGTAAATACTATAGTCGACCGAAAACAGAGCAGCTCCAGCACGACCGCCGTGACAAGAACTCGAGAGAACTTTTGCCACCGAGAATCAAAACGAATGAAACTTGAAACCTAGCAAGAACAAGATATTTAAAAGTGAATTTACCAAGAAAATCAAAAGTCTTTGCTAAGGAGGGAGAGAGTGCCTCGGTCGAACTCAGTACAAAGTAACCGAGCGGCGGATCGAAAACACGAAATTTCTCTGTCTTGATTTTTGCTCTCGGGAATGAATTGACCAAGTGGTCTTAGAGTATGAATCGATTCGAGCAAAAGGATACAAGGCCAACTCTCAAAGAAAACACATAAAACAGAAGGAAATCAGAGAGGGCAAATGCAACAAGTAAATCATCTCAAGAACACAAACATGGAATGATACACAGAGATGAATCCAATCTTTTCTATTGCACATGGAGGTTTCTACAGCCACTCCATCGGAGGTACACGAGCATCCATGCTCTTACCCAGAGACAACTCACACAAGATAGAGAGGAACACTTAGAGCACTCAGGGGACAACCTCACTTCGCTCCTGAGACCTAACCTCTCTATTTATAGTCTCACACGCTAACGGGTCTCAACAGACCACCCGTTCTGAGAGAGTCCAAGTGTTTTGCGGGCTTCGAAGTGCTTTGCCCATTACCCGCTGGCAACGGCTCCACCGCTTTGCCCAATAGCACCACCAACTCCAAGTGCTTTCCCGGAGGACACGGCTTCCTTTGCGTGCTTTGGCATTTCTCCAAAATGCCCTTGAGCCTCCCAAGCTTCCTCCTCATGCCTTGTTGTTTTACGGTTACACCACTCGGGCAAGACCACGTCCTCTTCGGCTTCCACGTCGTTCTGGACCTCAACATCTCCTATGTCTAGTCCCGACCTCTCTAAGCCTCACCAAGACATGTCTCCCAGTACCCGCAACCATCACGCACAACAAAACCATCACATAGCACCGATCCACACAGAAAACACAACCTTTCGCTCACTCAAACCGAGCTCAAGTCTTTTCCACGAAAATAGACTTTACCAAACCTTGTCAAAATAGTGAACAAACCAGTCCACAAGGTCCATGACTTCACAAGGAACCCAACCGACCAAACCTCACCGTAATCGGACAAGAAATGCACCCTCACGACCAATTTTAGTGATCCCGCACGACCACGGTCATCCAACCGATAACGTGGTCGAACGCGGTTTCGACCACGTTCAATTCTCGCGCTAACGTGGTCGTAGCTCTCCGAGCGCATAACGCGGTCGCACCACCGAGTGCCACAACGTAGTCGTGGCTCCTTTCCCACAACGTGGTCGAGGCCTCGAGCTCCCACAACGTGGTCGTAAACCCTAGCGCCGAGTGCCGACCACGGTCAAATCTTCTGAGGGCTCATAACGTGGTCGAAGCCCGGCGCTACAACTTGATCGAGCGCCCCAATTGCCAGCGTGGTCGTAAACCCTTCCGACCACGGCCAAAGAACTCGTCTGTTGCTCGGTGAATCTGATTACCACCAACGTGGTCGTACGCTACCCGGTAGACTTCCGATCACGTTCAAATTCGCCGGGGACGCCACAACGTGGTCGTACGCTATCCCAGTGAACTTCGATCACGTTCAAATTCGCGGGGCGCCACAACGTGGTCGTGAGACCACCGATTGAGTTCAACGTGGTCGTATAACCTTCCGACCACGACCACCATGGTCGTACAGCACTCGGAAGAGTTTCGACCACGACCAAACGTGGTCGTACGAACCAGGGACAAGTCGTACACGACTTCATTTCGCCCGAGTTAAGACTTTGCAATAAAGCCCAAAACAAACTCAATTTACCTTCAACCAAGGGTCAATTACTCATCATAAAGATGGGATCATCTCCACATGATCTCTCAATCTCCCCCTTGATGAGTATATTGACAAACACCGAAAAATATGAAGTTGAGTTTGTAGAAGCCGACATGGTCCAAGGAAAGAAAATGAAATTATGACCATGTCGACAGAAGGAATACTAGAGCAATTCATAAAGAGCAAATTGATCTCCAAAGCTCTAGCAAGTTCCCAGAAGTTGAGAAATTTTCTTTTTCTCCAATCTATTCTCCCCCTTTTGGCAATAAACACATCAAGTATGCAAGAGAGAATAAGTCAAAATGATGGATGGAATGGCTGATTTGATTATTCAAAGTATGCGAGCCATGAGAATTATCCAAAATGACCAAATGTATTACACAAGCCATAACATACAAGTATGCTACAAAGATCATGACTATGTATGTAAAGAGAAGCTAAGCTAACAGAAGGTATAAACTGAAATTTTTTTTAATTTGAAGTGCTTAGCAAGTCAAGTCAAACAAGATTTTAGTCTAGCTAATGATATCCACAAATGATGCAAGCCATGTCAATGAGCTAAATGGAATCGAGAAGCTAGTGTTGAGCCAACTAGAGTGCTATTTGTTCAAGAATGATACAATTGTTGGAGTACATTGAACATTTTTAGCAATAGAGCACAAATGACATTTTTCTTTAGAGATCATATGGTTGTTTTCAACCATCTTTTATTCATCATGTGCTAGACCTCAAGCCTTATGCGATCATTCCAAGCGAGAAGCTTAAGGAAATGATCTTGGTCATCCAAAACTCCTCCGAGTTCATGCCTTGTGCAATGGCAAGCCGTCTCATGAGAAGGAATTGGTGAGATCGGTTTTTCGCACAAAGAGATCTTTTGCTTTTAATAGATTGTACTAACTTATGTGTCATCAAGAAACTGTATAGCTCAATCTATTGCTCAACTAAGATTCAAGACTCAACTCAGCCTATTTGACATGGCGAGAATCATAAAAGAATAACACAAGGCTGACTAGTCTCAAATATGAACAAGACATGAATTAGGTCAAATTTGGCATTTTGATTAACCTATCATGGCAAAGACTTGACTACACATATAAAGTCATGATCAGATTAGCAATGGAGCACAAATCATGGCAATGTGTAAAGCATTGAAAGCATGTCATAACCGGATAATAATCAAGGCTCAATGTGGTTATATTACAATGCGAATGCAATGCGGAAAATCCACTCCCCTCAACATGTTATGCGACTTTTAGTTCAAGTTGAGTTTAAGTCAAAATAAAGTCTAGAAGTTCCCAAATGAACTCCCCACAACCAAAGCAATAAAAAAAGAGTCGGCAAATAAATCAGGAAAACAGGCAGTCCTTAAAGCATAGATAAGATATAGAGGATGCTATGGCTCAGACTGACTCTCATCTACCCTATATGTCTCCAGGACAACAGCTGTCGAGAAAAACGCACACTAGAGAGCAAACACGAACTGCTGCCCGAGGGTGGCCCAACCTCGCTAGAACCTAAAAGAAGTGAGTGAGCTCAACCTAGTGAGATAAGAAACAACTATCCCGAAAGCACAAGATAAGAGCAAGAAGTCTAAGCAACTCAAGAAGAGACACACTCTAACCTATGCTAGAAGGACTAAACCCAATGCACCAAAATGCGATGCAACAGAAGGATCTGAAGCACAATTAATAAGATAAAGCGAAGAAAGCCCAAAGCTCCCCTCACAATAGTCCGTAAGGACAAACCACCCCAAGCTCTCCCCGCAGAGCTGAAAACCTCGTGCTATCCAAAGGCTTGGTGAAGATATCAGCCAACTGGTGGTCACTCTCCAAAACTGGAGCACGATGTCACCCTTCTCTACATGGTCTCAAGAAAATGATATCGATATCGATGTGCTTGGTCCGAGAGTGCTGCATGGGTTCTTAGCAATGCTAATCGCAGACGTGTTATCGCAAAAGAGCGGAACACGATCGATAGCTAACCCAAAGTCCCGCAGAGTCGAGACCATCCAGCACTTGGCTACAACAATCGGCCGCAGACAACGTACTCGGCCTCTGCGGTGGACTGCAACACCGGATCGCTTCCTCGAAGACCAAGAAACGAGAGAAGTGCCAATGAATGGCGGTGCCGAAGTGCTCTTCCTATCTATCCTACACCGGCAAAGTCGCATCCGAATAGGCTCTAAGGGATAGCAGGATGAGGAAGAGTACCGAGATACCATAGTCAATGGTAGCTCAAGGTACCGAAGATGCGCTTCACTTTGGCGGTGAGATACGCGAGGAGAAGCTCAAACCGGGCACAAAGACACACAGAAAAGTGTATGTCCGGTCTCGAGGCAGTGAGGTACAAGAGAGAGCCAATCATACTTCTGAACTCTTTTTGGTCAACTGGCTCGCCGTCCTCATCGGGTCAAGTGTGGTCAGAGAAGCCATCGAGTCGACACCGCTTTCCATCACTCATGTCGAGCGTCTCGGGAGATCACGGTGTACTTGCCTTGATGCAAGAAGGTACCCTCCCGAGTCTCGCTTGATTTGGAAGCCAAGGAAGAAAGTCAACTCACCCATCATGCTCATCTCAAACTCGGTGCTCATGACATCCGAGAACGTGAAACTAGAGCATGAGAAGAGCCGCCAAAGATAATGTCATCGACATAAATTTAGGCGACGAGCGAAGGTCATTGCCAAGCCGTGAATGAACAAAGTCTTGTCAACTTTACCCATCTCAAAATCATGTCTCAATAGATAAGACTTAAGCCTCTCATACCAAGCTCTAGGGGCTTGCTTAAGTCCATACAATGCTTTGGAAAGCTTGAAGACATGACTAGGGTATTTGGGGTTCTCGAAACACGAGGTCGTCGACATAGACTTCTTCCTCAATGAAGCCATTGAGAAAGGCACTCTTGACGTCCATCCGGTAAAGCTTGAAACCTTTAGAAGCGCAAAGGCAAGCGAAATTCTAATGGCCTCAAGACGAGCTACAGGGCAAGGTCTCCTCAAAATCCGCACCCTCAACACAGGAGTACCCACTGCAACCAGTCTAGCCTTGTTTCAATGACTACCCCATCCTCACTTTGCTTGTTCTTGAACACCCATTTGGTTCCAATGATATTGTGATCTCGAGGGGGCTCAACAAGCGTCCAGACCTTGTTTCTCTCGAAACTCTCTAGCTCCTCATGCATAGCATTGATCCAAGACTCGTCGAAAGAGCATGAGAAACATCTTTGGGCTCAAAGGAGGCAATGAAAGCGAAATGGAGAGCAATTGAGATAAGCCAGATTTTGAGCGGGTAACCCGCTCGAAGAGGTCTCCAATGATCTGCTCTGAAGGATGAGTTTTTTGGATATGTCTAGGAGGTCCAGGATGAGATGAAGAAGTGGCCTCTACCTCGTTACACGACGGGTAGGAGCAGAGCCATTAGCTCGGAAGAAGCGAAGGTAAGGGGCGATCGCCTCGAGGTGCGGTGGAAGAAGGCACCTCAAGGGGTGGAGAAGGGCCGGATCGGGTAGACAACCCTCATCTCCATCATCCTCATCATCCACAAAGATGGTCTCGGATCGCTCTAGTGAACTCGAGATATCGGGCCTAGTCCCTGACCGGCCTCATCGAAAGTTACCTCACGTGTTTCTACCATTTTACTAGACTCGCAGTTCCAGACCCTATAGGCCCGCGAAGAGGTCGAGTAGCCTAGAAAGAGCCCATCACAAGATCGTGACTCGAACTTATCTAGGTTCCCGGACTTTAGAATAAAACACTTGCAACCAAACACACGAAAATGAGAAACACTAGGCTTTCGCCCGTATCTCAACTCATAAGAAGTGCGGTGCAAGTGTGCCCGAAGAAAAACTCGATTAGAAACATGGCATGCGGTGGCTATAGCCTCAGCCCAAAACTTCCGCGGTGTAGAGTACTCATCAAGCATCGTCCTGGCCATCTCGACCAAGGTACGGTTCTTCCTCTCCACAACGCCATTCTCACTGGGGGGCGATGGAGAAGAGAACCGGTGCTCTACACTTGTCTCACCACAGAAACTCTCAAAGTAGGAATTCTTGAACTCCGTGCCATTGTCACTGCGGATCGCTCGTAAGGCACCTGGAAGCTCAACAGAAAGCCTACTGAAAAGACCTCGAAAATATGTAAACGTCTCATCCTTCGAGGCTAAGAAAAACACCCAAGAGTACCTCGAATAGTCATCGACCACAACAAGAACGTACCACTTCCCTCCTGCTGACTGCACTCGAGCTGGTCCAACCGTATCCATATGGAGCAACTGTCCCGGTGCATCGGTTATAGTCACTGTGACCGGAGGGTGAGAAGCGGCAACCATCTTGCCGTGCCGGCATGGAGCGCAAACAAGATCTTTGACCATCTTGAGTTTCGGCAGACCACGAATGAGATCGTGGCCGCTAACTCGGGTCAAATGGTCAAATCCAATATGACCAAGTCTCCTATGCCAGAAGGAAAGGTCGCGGGACTCAGAAGCAAGCAAACAACGGAGAGGATCACCAAAAGACTCAGAAAAATCAGCACGAAAGATCCTCCCAAAACGAGAAATCCATCAAACCAGACTACCCGAAGAATCAAGAATTTTGCAATTGTTTTCTTAAAGCTCACCTCGAAATTGTCATCGGTGGTCGAGAGACCGAGAGCAAATTGTACTGCAGCTTGCTAACTAAAGCAACATCTTTCAAACTAAATGAATCATTAATGCGACAGTACCTTTGGCGATGACGCCCGGATGAAGCATCTCGAAGGTGATCGTCTCATCACCGGAGCTCGGGCAAGGAAGAAAACCAACGGAATCTCCGGTCATGTGTCGTGAACACCGGAGTCTACAAGCCAAACATTTCCCTTCCCTGCCCGGCGAACCTGAGTCAACAAGAGAGCAAAGTCTCAGTACTGGGATAAATCAACATAGATTTTGGCACCCAATACTGAGTCACACGTCGAGCGTAAGAAGTAGTCACACACGATCGACCTCTAACTACCCTACGCCCTCCATCGCTCAAAGAAGCAGAAGGTCTATGTGCGGACACTGAAGTCATTCTTCGGGTCCGACTACTACGGAGAGCGAGTCTGAGCACCGGCAAGACGCCGATCACGCCGCGGGTAGCTATCTCGATGGAACGAGATCTACCCTCGTGACGGCGGAAGTCACGACCGAGGGAGCACGAGGACGAAAAATGAAAACTCGGAAAACCAAATCCTCGGTGCTGCCCAAAGCTACCAACAGTAGCAAACCTAGACCTCGTGTTGGTCTTAGGTGCACTCAAGGTCTGGGGCTGACCCTGAATACGCCTACGAGACTCGGCCACGGTCTCTTCGCGCGATCTTGGCGCTTGAAGCATTGGTCAATCAGATGCCCATCCTTCCGGCGAAGGTGCAATGATACCGCCTAGAGGGGTGAAGTAGCATGAGATGGCTTCGCCGAGAGGTCAAGCTGCAGTGAAATCACCTTCTTGTCCGAAATCCCTTGGACAAAGCCCACGATCTAAATTGAACTTTCTTGTTCTTGGGCTTGACCTCGATCACACCTGCGCTATGGGTCCGAGCACGACAGGTGGATGTTTTCTCACATCCTCACGGAAATTATATCCTAGACCCTGTTTGAACTTGCAAATCTTTGATTGGTCTAGAATAAGATTGAGATCCTTCTTGCCTCCTACAAATTTCTCGAGAGTGTTCATAAGGTGCCGACACTCCCGAAAGAGAGAGTGCAAGAGGAGCAAGGAGGAGGAGAAACAACAGAAGGTAAGGGAGCAGGAGAACAACCAACAATAGAGGAAGATCGGCTTGTGCACGCACACCGACGTAGAAGGGACGATCCCATCGCTAGTAGATTGGTTCGCATCGCTAGGCGTCTCTACCTTACCCGGGGGCTTCTCCCCCTTCTTCACAATCACATTACAAGCACAAGGTGGCTTCTCTAGTAGGTCCTTAGTTAGCTTCACACATTTCTCATCCAATGCAATCAAGTTAGATTTTAGTTTGTTACAACTAATGCATGGTGAGCTAACAGGGTCCTTAGAAGCAAACCGAGCCAACTTTTATCATGATCAATCATTTCTTGAAACTGTTTGGAAATGATTCAAGCTCGTGATCGATTTAGGACAATTCACACAAGAAGCAATAGGCTCAAGTAGAAAAGCTTGTAATTCAGCAATTTTATGATCTGCCCGTTTTAGGTTCATCTTCAAATTGTTACAACTTTCACAAGTCTCGGGCAGATCGAGAAGCAATGTATAAAGACCTCTAAAAGCATTATCCTTATCCTCACATGAGGTGCAAGAAGTAGTCTCAACGGTAGATGAAGGAAAAACAATCCTAGACATCTCTAGTTCAGCGAGCAGACTAACATTCTCCACCTTAACAATGTCTAGTTCAGAGGACAAACTATCATGCGAGGTCCTTAGTTTCTCCATGTCTCCAAGCAAAGCACAGCAGGTATCACAGTCGTCACGGGAGGGAGCAGATATAAGTGAAGTAAGCTCCCGTGACAATCTATCTACTTCCTTCTCTAACTCGGTACACCTAGACTTAGCTCTAGCATGAAAACCACCTAGCTTAAGAAAAGCATGATTGAGCTGATCGTAGGTGGGACATACCGTCGTCAGTCGGAATAGAGCTCATTGTCGCGATCTCGCCTCAAGGGCCATGAAGCACATGCCAGAGAAGTCGTCGCCGCTCTTGGGTTCTTGATCACCCGTCCCGTCGTCGTCGCTCCATCCCTCCACTTCGTCGAGGTCGAGGTCGTCGAAAGCGGCGAGGACGCGGTGGAAGAGCTTCTTGGCCTTCCCAAAGTTGCGGAACGGCTTCTTGCCTTGCGTCGGAGTTGGGGCCTTCTTGTTGCGGTTCTTGTCGGAGTAGTCGTTCTTGCCGGAACCGCCGTAGTCGACTTTGCCTTTCCCCAACTTGGGACAGTTTGCTCGAATGTGGTTGGGGCCACCACACTCGAAACAAATCACGGGTCCTCTTTTCCTTCCGTCCCTCCTCCCTTTGTAAGCATGGGAGAATCTCCGTGCGAGGAGGGCTAGCTGCTCATCCGCAAGTCGCTCTATCGATCATCGGTTATATCACGAGAGCGGCGAGGAGAATCCATAAAGAGAATCGGCGGAAGAACCGTGTCGAAGTGGGATCCGTGACTAGAGCCATCGATTGTGACTTCGACCGACGAGAGACTATGTCAATCTCGTGAGTCTTGAGGCGCGAGTAAAGCGCATCAAGAGTCAAGGTCGAGAGGTCCGTGGTGTCCTTGATGGTAGTCACCTTCATCTCCCAAACCCGAAGATCGAGTGCAGAAAGCATCTGTCGAGCGTTATCCAGTCGAGTATGTGAGACCGACCGCTCGGAGATTGCTCAAAATCTTGTGAAAGCGTGAAAAGCACTCGTCAAGGGACTCTCCAGCAAGCATCTCGAATTTGCTATATTCGCGCTTGAACTGATCCTGTCGAACCGTCTTGATCTGGGAGGTGCCCTCATGGTATGCATCGAGGGTCACCCAGATGTCGTGAGCGGACGACAGGTGAGAGATGCGATCAAATTCGCTTCTACTCAATCCCTGTATGATGATGTTCCTTGCCTTTGCATTTGCCTCAACATCAGCCATATTCCCGGCATTGATGTTCTCATCGGCAGGAACAACAAATTGTATTTTCACCTTCCGCCAAATAGCATACCCCGAGCACGGATATATGTTTCCATTCGGCTCTTCCAGAAGGGGTAATCCAGGCCATCGAAAATAGGCGGCTTGGTGGAATACTTGTCTGTTGCCATGGCTCTTTGAGACCGGTTAAGATCTATGAAGAAGAGCTAACCGGCTCTGATACCAATTGAAGGACCGAAATGGCAACAGAGGGGGGGTGAATGGTGCCTTAAAATTCTTCCCCCTGAGACAAACGAAATCACAGCCGAAAGACAAAGTCGTAAAAACAGACAAATAGAAATCAGACCGACTGCAGACCGTGGTCGAAAATCAAAGCAGAATAAGACAATAGTCGGCAGTCGAAAAACATGGATCAAGCCGTGATCGAAGCAGGCTTAGGTGGTCGAAACCCGATTTTGTGACACCGCAGTCGAAAGCCAATGAGTGGTCGATCAGACTGTTCGGTCGAGAACAGAGAAGACACCCGAAGCAATAAAACCAATCGACAACAGAGAAGATAGTCGCCCGACAAAGATGAACAGTAAATACTATAGTCGACCGAAAACAGAGCAGCTCCAGGCGCACGACCGCCGTGACAAGAACTCAGAGAACTTTTGCCACCGAGAATCAAAACGAATGAAACTTGAAACCTAGCAAGAACAAGATATTTAAAAGTGAATTTACCAAGAAAATCAAAAGTCTTTGCTAAGGAGGGAGAGAGTGCCTCGGTCGAACTCAGTACAAAGTAACCAGAAGCGGCAGACCGAAAACACAGAAATTTCTCTGTCTTGATTTTTGCTCTCGGAATGAATTGACCAAGTGGTCTTAGAGTATGAATCGATTCGAGCAAAAGGATACAGCCAACTCTCAAAGAAAACACATAAAATGAAGGAAATCGAGAGGGCAAATGCAACAAGTAAATCATCTCAAGAACACAAACATGGAATGATACACGAGATGAATCCAATCTTTTCTATTGCACATGGAGGTTTCTCTGACCACTCCATCGGAGGTACACGAGCATCCATGCTCTTACCGAGACAACTCACACAAGATAGAGAGGAACACTCAGAGCACTCAGGGGACAACCTCACTTCGCTCCTGAGACCTAACCTCTCTATTTATAGTCTCACACGCTAACGGGTCTCAACAGACCACCCGTTCTGAGAGTCCAAGGCTGCGGGCTTCCATGCTTTGCCCATTACCCGGGCAACGGCTCCACCGCTTGCCCAATAGCACCACCAACTCCAGAGCTTTCCCGAGGACACACTTCCTTTGCAGGCTTTGGCATTTCTCCAAAATGCCCTTGAGCCTCCCAAGCTTCCTCCTCATGCCTTGTTGTTTTACGGTTACACCACTCGGGCAAGACCATGTCCTCTTCGGCTTCCACGCCGCTCGACCTCAACATCTCCTATGTCTAGTCCCGACCTCTCTAAGCCTCACCAAGACATGTCTCCCAGTACCTGCAACCATCACAGACAACAAAACCATCACATAGCACTGATCCACACAGAAAACACAACTCGCTCACTCAAACCGAGCTCAAGTCTTTTCCACAGAAAATAGACTTTACCAAACCTTGTCAAAATAGTGAACAAACCAGTCCACAAGGTCCATGACTTCACAAGGAACCCAACCGACCAAACCTCACCGTAATCGGACAAGAAATGCACCCTCACGACCAATTTTAGTGATCCCGCACGACCACGGTCATCCAACCGATAACGTGGTCGAACGCGGTTTCGACCACGCTCAATTCTCGCTAACGTGGTCGTAGCTCTCCGGCGCATAACGCGGTCGCACCACCGAGTGCCACAACGTAGTCGTGGCTCCTTTCCCACAACGTGGTCGAGGCCTCGAGCTCCCACAACGTGGTCGTAAACCCTAGCGCCGAGTGCCGACCACGGTCAAATCTTCCGAGGGCTCCGCAACGTGGTCGGGCCCGAGCGCTACAACTTGATCGAACGCCCCAATTGCCAACGTGGTCGTAAACCCTTCCGACCACGGCCAAAGAACTCGTCGCTGCTCGAACTGATTACCACCAACGTGGTCGTATGCTACCGGTAGACTTCGATCACGCTCAAATTCGCCGGGGCGCCACAACGTGGTCGTCGCTATCCGAGAACTTCGATCACGCTCAAATTCGCCGGGGCGCCACAACGTGGTCGTAGACCACCGATTGAGTTCAACGTGGTCGATAACCTTCCGACCACGACCACCATGGTCGTGCAAAGACTCGGAAGAGTTTCGACCACGACCAAACGTGGTCGCATTTAACCGAGGACAAGTCGTACCGACTTCATTTCGCCCGAGTTAAGACTTTGCAATAAAAGCCCAAAACAAACTCAATTTACCTTCAACCAAGGGTCAATTACTCATCATAAAGATGGGATCATCTCCACATGATCTCTCACTAGCACCCGACGTGAACAACGCCGGGTACTGCTCGCGCATGCGAGACTCCAACTCCCAAGTTGCTTCTCTCTCGGTCTGCTGCGACCAAAGCGCTTTGACATACTAAATATTTTTTTTCTAATTGCTTGCACCTCGCACATAGGTTCTTGAAGATCCAAGTGGTTTGCCAACCTCCCATCCTTGCTCCTTACATCTCATAACTTTTCACCGCCTCGGGCGTACCAATGATTCTGACTCACCAAGGCCACTCGTTGAACTTACGCCCCTACAACACTTGAATTGTGTAGCTTTAATTCTTGAATGGTGGCTGGTCTTACTCGTTGGTCAACGGTTTTAATGAAGCCCACGCCCGCATCTTTCAAGTTCTCCTCGATACCGAAGTCATACAAAGCGTCAGGTATCCCACACTAGAACCCAAGGTAGTCCTAGTGATACACAAACCCTAAAACTTCGCAATTAACAAAAGCGATTAAATACACATCGGGTTATCATTCCCTTTAGTACCAACCCACACAATCTGCACAAAGACATATATCTCATGTTTCCATTCTCAATCGATCTCTTTACCTTAGCAATGAGCACCCCTTAAACACGGGCAC
Source organism: Bonia amplexicaulis (assembly GCA_036346245.1). Lineage (NCBI taxonomy): Eukaryota > Viridiplantae > Streptophyta > Magnoliopsida > Poales > Poaceae > Bonia > Bonia amplexicaulis. The sequence goes on along the minus strand of JAYGGG010000418.1, from coordinate 171,002 downwards.
ACCACGGGGTCAAGGTAAACCCACTCTTTCACACACATAATACAACTGAAAATAAGGGATTCTTATTGCAATCACGCATCACCCACACCCCACCAAAGGGTCAAATCATAAAGAAAATCGAGGATTCAACATAAGAACCTCTCCACCTTCCAAGTAGGTGGTTTGCAAACAAACAACACATACGCCAAAGGGGAATCACTCAAATGTCAAACCGGCCCATTTTTTTCCTAAACCGAAAACCACACAAGCCAACAAAAGTCAACTCAAACCACAAAAGACTTTTCTCTCATCACGTAGCTCAAACAAGAATCGTGGAGCATTTTACTACCGATTTTTTTTATTAAACTTCCTCTTGAATCACGAGGTTCCAAATTATCCCATACCATACTAGCTCAATTCTCTTAAATTGGCAACATCAACTCTATGTTCAAACCGAGTGCATCCAACACACTTTTGTAGAGGGACTCTACTATTCTCATAATAACATACTCTAGTCAACTCCTCTTCCCACATGTTACTTTAACGAATAATTTCCAATGCACCTCATCGTTATTTTTCACCCACCAACACTTCACCACAAATCTTAAGGACAATCAACATGAATTTCTCGGCCACATGCCCATTTACTACATCCAAAGGATACTATCAAGGAACATCATAATATTCGAATCCACTCCTTCCACTATTCTCACGCAATAACATTAGCCTCCAAGGTTCTAGCATAGATCACCAACCAAAATTTCCCATCTCTAAGGCTTCTATACATATACTTGATATATTTAATACAAAGGCTCTTAAATTCAGTGACTAAAATTTCCACAATCAACCATACTCAATCATTAACAACCATATGAAACATATTCTCAACTTGATTATCTCAGAAAGATTCTAACTCCTAGAGGGTTACTCAACGAGCTAAGTTATACATGGCAAAATTCAACAATCCTTACTATCCCAATAATTCCCACAACGGTTGGGCTTCTTCACAATTATAAACTCATTAACTACACCATCATAATCATTCTAATAATCCTTGCAAAGTACCCCATCATGATGCTCCAATAAAATTGATCAAGATTCCCATACTTTCAATAATTCCAACGTTCCAAAGAAATGAACGTAACACTCATGAACCACAGCTAGGTTCTTCTAGTTGCAACAATAAAACTATTTAGCCCCAAGGACAACATCTTCTTTAAATCAAATCCTCATCGAGAATTATTCAACGAACAATTTATCACTCCAAGAATCTCAAGTATCTTGATACCCACAATCTCACCCGGACTAATCACAAAACCACACCAACCAGTTGCCATACACATCTTAAAGGTCTTTGCAACCCAAACTGCGTACCCTTTCTTGGAGAAGCAAAGAAGAAAATTTCAGCACAATGTCCATCTGCAATAAACACAAAACCAAGAAAACAAAGATCTTGGACAACAAAGGATAAGACCACAGCTGAAGGCGCAAGCCTCCTCGAGACGAAAACATCAAATCTCAACCAATACGAATATAGTATTGTCATTTGAGCTCCAGAAACTCTTAAGCAGCGAAAATAAGAAGTCAAACACACTTCACAAAGATTGCACAACTTGACTTCAACCTTCAAAACTTTTATCAAACTTTTCTTTTAACAAAGAGAACAACCTTCTTTGAATACGGTATCACCTTAACAATTCCAACAAAAGAAGAGTTGAAGACCACAACACATTAATTCTTTAAGAACTAATTAAAATCCTCAACACGACACTTTGCTTAAAACAATTTCAGCTACCACATAAATCATGAGATCAAAGATCGCATACACACTATCAAAACTTTTGATTTAAATAGTACCAAGGAATTTATTCAAATTCTTCTATTTAATGAACCTTCAACATTACCATCATAACCACAAATGGACCAACATACTAACATCGAATAATACATTCTTAACAAGCATCATCATATCCTCAACTCCTTCATAAACTTTTCCAAAAGAAACATAAGAAATCATTGCATCATGTTTCTAATATCTAAGTAAGGTTGCAACTACTTGATCTAGGAGAACCTAGTGCATAAGCCACATAAATAGAACAAAGCTCTTAAACAAGATGATACTAGAACAAGATAATCTCGTAAATCATGCTAGTATAAATTTCTTACTAGATTTCATATATTCCATTCTTTATTGGTGCTCAACTCTAACTTAGCACCAATTGATTGTACTCTATTCACTATTGGCAATAATTGATTATTATTCGGTCATAACAACATTCATGATCCTAACTCCATTTTACAATTATAAGACATTCATGAGCATAGATTTTGTATCCTACCTTACATTCAGAAATTAGAATGGAAATGACTTTAAACTTCAATGATACCATCAGAAGACAAGTTTCTACAAGTCAATGCATCAACCTTCATCTATTCCTTTATACGTATTTCAACAATCTAGCATGGTAAAAGATAGATGAAACTAGCAATTGTGCATGCTCATAAAGCATCTAAATAAAAGACATATTAAGGGTCAATATTACTAAGGTAATATTCTAACACCTCCTTACTTAATCATTCCAAACGGTCGGATTAATTACTAAAGACACAGATAATTCAATTTATCCAATCATGATAGACATTTTAACAATCATAATAATCATTCCTGTCTTATTACACACTCCTCAATAACTCCATGAGTTACTATCATGAGTAAACAAATTCTTAATCATAGTTCTTCTAAAACTATTACAGGGCAATATCAAATTAAACAACTACACTTCCAAGGATACTAGTAAAAAATTTAATTATACACTATGCTAACATATCAACCTGATAATTCAACCTTATGAATTAGTTTATACGACTACCACCTTCCACTTAAGCATAGCAAAACAACATAAAGGACTTTAACACTCTCTTTCAAAAGGAAAAGGAACAATAAACTTCAACGCTCGTGGTAAAGAGAAAACATAGATCCAAAGCTTTCACATAACAATGAGTTTTGCAACTCAAAATTCGCATTAATAAAAGAAAACACCAAGCGAACAATGAGCCATGATTCGCAACAAGACAAACTCCCACGAAGGAACTAACCTTACAAATCAACAAAAAGCACGGTAGCAAAGTATCTCAAGAGTCCGAAAGAAACAATAATCGCTTCAAGGAATGTAGAGACCAATTGCATACCCTCAACTGCAAGAACCACAATCTCAAAAGAAATTATTAACTCCAATCACCAAGAATCAAATCAACTTAAGGATAATAACAACTTATCTAATAAATTCACCCGCAACACCTGCAATTAAGTTACCTGAGGTAGCTACATTGCTAATCCTCATACTACAAACAATGATATAATCTGGCAATACCAAGGTAGCACATCACAACATCTACATCATATCATTGAATATTTCGTGAAGGTACCTAAAATAAACAATACTAATCAACAAATAATAATTAGAGTTCTTTATCTTCTCCATGGTGAATATTTCGTGCAAGTGCAACAATACTAATCCTCTTTATTCCCATGCATGCTTGACCTCGTGAAGGTACCTAAAATAAACAAACAACAACAACAAAACAACGAAGAGTGAGTCCAATGACTCAGCAAGTATAATCAGTAACAAATGCAAGCATGAACATTAACTCTCAAGTTAAACATATTACATATGAATTTCATGCTATGCATTATGATCAAAAGCTCCTCTTTCTCATCTCTTTCGCATTTTACCGGTAGACGCGGTGTGCATCCGTCAATGCACACCCATGCCTGCACCCTCGCACAGGGACCAATTGCCCACACTCCGCAAGTGTGGGGACCTCGATGCTTGATCACCGCATGATCAAGACTTCAACAATTCTCAATATGATGCATATATGTGAATGTATCAAAAGATAACGAGCATTCACCATACTACGCATCAACCAATCTCATAAATGCCAAAATGTAAACACAACATAAATAGCATTCTCAATTCATCACTTACTCATACTCACAATTTAAATAGTCATGATTCAACCATCATCCAAACAATTCAACAAATCCATAAACACACAGATTTTCACATCACAAATATACTTGCCTCAACCATGAGAAAATGAAGAACACGTAGAAGGCACAACCCCGAATCCGCTCTCCTCCTGAATATTTAATTAATAATTACCAACATGACAGTAGCGGGTTTCTAGATATAAAATAACAGCAACCCCAATTAACCCAATAATTTATCTCAATTAAATCCCCAACTCCCCTCGGCCAAATCTGCCCAACCACAGACAGCCGACTTCCAAAAATCATAACTTTCAGTACGTAACTCCAAATTAAGCGTTCTTGGACTCTCTAAAAATATAATTAAATTATCTACAAAAACTTAGTTGGGGAGACTCTCTGATTCTGCCACTAACTAGCCGATCCAAACCCTTTTCTAAAGCATCCAAATTCACGTCGGACTCTCTGGACAGCGCACTAAAACAGGCATAACTTTCGCCCAGAAATTCGGAATCTGGACTTCTTTACCTCTATTGAAAGCTAAGAAACTTATCTACAACTTTCTTAATTTTAAGGACTCCTGAATCGCAACTATTTCCCTCGCACAAACCGATCTACTAAACTCTGTCCAGAACTACCCCGATCTGCAGAATAGTAACACTAGAAAATTCATAACTTTCGCTACACAAAACCGAATCACGTGTTCTTGTACTTCCTGGAAAGATAATTAAACCCTCTACAACTTTCTAGAAGGGGTCCAGACCTGAGTCCCGACGAAACTAGATCAAAACCACCGAGAAACAACTACCGTCCCAGCAGCCCAGAAAACCGACGAATCTAACTTGATTAAAAACCAATCTAGAGACTACCAGGGATTACTCTTGACGACACGACGACGAACACGCCGACGAACACGACGAACACGGCGACGAACACGCCCGCGATCTCCTCCTCTCTTCCTCCGGATCCACGCGGTACAGCGACGAACGCCGGCGACGGCGCACCGGGAGGAGACGACGACGATGAAGACGACGACGGCGCACCGGAAGAAGACGTCGGGGCAGCATGGGCGGCGGCTGCTGGGGTGGAGGCGCAGGGGTGGAGGCGCAGGGGTGGGGCTGCCTAGGGTTTTAAGAGGTGGCCTCCCTCCCTCTTGGGCCAAGAAAACCCACCGGCCAAGGCCTAGGCCTGTGTTGTCTTAAATTTTCATAAAACCCTCAAAACTCTTATAAATTTAATTATTTCACAAAAGTCCATCTCTCTATTAATTAAACAATTAATTAAACAATTTCCGGGGTATTACAAAAGTATTGGAGATTGAAGTCATTTGTGCAATTTTTTTGAGGTGTGCTTGACTTCTTATTTTTTCCACATAAGAGTTTTTGAGCTTAAATGACAATATTGTATTATTATGGGTTGAGATTTGATATTTTCTTCTTGAGGGGCATGTGCCTTCAACTGTGATCTTATCTTTTGTTGTCTAAGATCATTGCTATTTCTCTTGGTATTGTGTTTATTACAGATGGTAACATATTTCTTTGTGCTGAAATTTACTTCTTTTGCCTCTTCTAAGAAAGGGGTAATTAATTTGGGTTGCAAAGTCCTTTAAGAGGTGTATGGCAACTAGTTGGTGTGGTTATATGATTGATCTTGGTGAGATTATGGTGGTAAAGTTGTTTGACATTCATTGGAGCCCTGGAGATTGAAATTTTTGGTTTGATGTTCTTTGCTAGAACCTTAAAGGCTCAGCGTCTCTGTGTGGGAATAGTGGATCAGAGTAGAATCCAAGTAGTGTGATGATCGGGATAGCATCCTTGGGGTGCAGTAAATGAGTATGTGTGGGTGTGATATGAATTTTGAGTTGTTATCCTTAAGGGATTGAGGTGCTTTAGGAATTATATGTCAAAGTAATTCCATTGGTTGAGGGCTTGGCTAGAATGTGTTTTGTGGAGGCATTATAGTCTTTCTGCAATGGTGTGGATGATGTACTCGGTTCGAGCGCATTGTCAAAATTGCCAACTTAAGATAAATGAGTTAGTGTGTTGGTAGATGATTTGAAAATCCTTGGTTCAAGGAAGTTAAATTTTCAAAGGAAATGGATTGGGAAAGTAATAATATATCGAGCAGTAATATGCTCTCTTGATTCTTGTTTAAATTGTGTGTTTATGGCAGAGGTCATCTGCAAATTGGGTTGTTTTATGTTGAGGTGTATTCTTTTCCAGTTAGGAAAAGAAAATGATTGTTTTGGTTTGTTGAGTGATTTTCACTCTTAGCTTTTGTAGTGTGGATTCTCCAAATGTCTATTTGGAGAGTGTAAAAGGTTTTGTGGTGAATTCTTTGATTTGGATCGTGGTCCTTTGAAAGGAAAGCTAGTTGCTAGTGTGTTGCTTGAGAATGTTTTATTCTTCTTGTGGTTGTGTTACATTTGTAAAAGTTATTGATTGTGTTTCGAGTAAAATGTTACGAGTGGAATCGATGGTCGAATTCTTTAAAAGGGATACAATGTATTATCCCGATTATAATAAATAGAGGAAATGTTTTAAGAAAGAGGATGGTATTAGATATTGGCTTGATAGTTTTGCGAGAACGACAGGATCTGTTGGCCGCTCAGAGCCGGCAGAAGAGTTGCGGGTGCTCGGCGTTGACCGGCGCGTGTCGTGGACTCGTCGGAGTTGGTCATGAGGAAGAGGGCCACCAGGTATGTGGAGACCCTCTTGATGAATCAGTCCGAACAGGAGGTGATGTGAGAGCTTGAAGCTCAAATGCAGAAGAAGGACTCGAATTCTTCGAGGCGGGTGAGAACCCGTAGTTGTTGTTCCCTTGGGATGTTCTATCATTGGGATGCTCTATTCTTTGGTTGTTCTTTCCTTGATTGTTCTTTTATTTTGTGGTTTGAGGATTTATATTCGAGGACGAATCCTTTTTAGGTGGGGAGAATGTAATACCCTGAACGTCGTTGCGGCGTGAGTTTTTTTTAAATAATCGCAGAGTCGCCGGTTTTTCAGTAAATCGCGGGAAGGGAAAAATAAAAATTGTAGAACAGTATAAAATAAATAAAATAAATTAAAAATTAAATAATAAACTCAGAGTGGGCTGCCTGGGAAGTGGGCCGACCGCCCTGGGAAGTGGGCCGGCCGCACCCCTTTGGCCGCACCCTCCCCTTTCTTTTCAAACTCTAGCCCTCTCCCCTCCCCACAGCCGCCACCCCTCTTTTCCACCCCGGCCGCGCCTTTCATCCTCTGTAATACCCCGGAAAATGTTTTATTAATTGCTTAGTTAATAGAGAGGGACTTAAGTGAAAAGATTTATTAAAAGAGTTTTGGGGGTTTTCGAAAGTTAAGACAACCTGGGCTTGGGCCCGCCTGTGGAATTTTCTAGGCCCAAGAGGGAGGGAGACCACCACTTAAAACCCCGGCAGCCCCCACCCTGCGCCTCCACCCCCTGGCCCCTGCTCCGCAGCCGCCGCCTCGCGCTTTCTGCCGCCGCCTTGCCGCCGCCGCCGCTGCCTTGCCGCCGCCGCCCCTGCTGCCGCTGTCTTCTCCGTGCCGTGTCGCCGCCCTCGCTGCGCCGTGGTGCCTTCGTCTTCGCCGCCGCCGCCGTCGCCGCCTTGTTCCCCGAGCGCCGCCGCCGACGTTCGCCGCTATACCGCGTGGATCCGGAGGAAGGAGAGGAGGAGATCGCGAGCGTGTTCGCCGTCGCTCGTCGTCGTGTTCGTGCTCGTGTCGTCAAGGGTAACTCCGTTGGTCCTCTAGATGAGTTTTAATCAAGTTGGATTTCGTCTGTTTTCTGGACCGCCATGACAGTTTGGGTTAATCGGCTGTTCTGGGTTTGATCCGTTAGGATTCAGGTCTGGACCTCTTCTAGAAAATTGTAGAGGACTTGATTATCTTTTCAGGGAGTGCTAGAACGCGTTATTCCGAGTTGTGTAGCAAAAGTTATGAATTTTCTAGTGCTGCTGTTCTGCAGATCGGAGTAGTTCTGGACAGAGTTTAGTAGATCGGTTTGTGCGACGGACATAGTTGCGAATCAGAAATTCTTCATGTTAGGAAAGTTTTAGATAATTTTCTTAGCTTTCCATAAAGGTCAATAAGTCCGGATTTCGAGTTTCTGGGCGAAAGTTATGCCTATTTTAGTGCGCTGTCCAGAGAGTCCAACGTGAATTTGGATGCTTTAAAAAAAAAGTTTGGATCGGTTAGTAAATGGCCGAATCAGAGAGTCTCCCCAACTAAGTTTTTGTAGATAATTTAATTATCTTTACAGAGAGTCCAAGAATGCTTAATTTGGAGTTACGTACTGAAAGTTATGATTTTTGGAAGTCGGCTGTCTGTGGTTGGGCAGATTTGGCCGAGGGGAGTTGGGGATTTAATTGAGATAAATTGTTGGGTTAATTGGGGTTGCTGTTATTTTATACCTAGAAACCCGTTACTGTCATGTTAGTAATTATTAATTAAATATTCAGGAGGAGAACGGATTTCGGGGGTTGTGCCTTCTACGCGTTCTTCATTTTCTCGCGGTTGAGGCAAGTATAACCTTGCTATGATTAATCTGTGTGATTGAGTGATGATACGAGTGTTGTTTGAGTTATGAATGCTTTACTTATAAATTTGAGTAATGTTCTGAGTTGTTAATGCTATTTATGTTTTGTTTACATTATGGCATTTATTTGATTTGTTGATGCGTAGTATCGTGAATGCATGATATCTTGTTGATACATTCACATATATGCATCATATTGAGAATTGTTGAAGTCTTGGTCATGTGGTGATCAAGATCGAGGTCCCCACACTTGCGGAGTGTGGGCATTGGTCCCTGCACTGAGGGTACAGGCATGGGTGTGCATTGACGGATGCACACCCGCATTACCGTAAAATGCGAAGAGATGAGAAAGAGGAGCCTTTGATCATAATGCATAGCATGAAATTCATATGTAATATGTTTAACTTGAGGGTTATTGTTCATGCTTGCATTTGATACAGTTATACTTGCTGAGTCGTTGGACTCACTCTTGCTGTTTGTTTATTTGTTTTAGGTACCAATGTGAGAATGACATATATGAGATCAAAAAGGGATTAGCTTCGTTGCACGTGCACTATTCCTTCAATAAGAAATAAAGACAGTCATGATAATCTTGTTGGCTTGTTAGCTTAATTGGTTCATTTTATTTTCCATCGATTAAATGTAATAAAGACTTAGTATCATTGGATATTATCTTTCCGCTCATTATTTAGAACTTGTGCTATTCATGCTTATTTAAACCGCCATCCGTTAATAAACAAAGGAGGTTATGCCAAATTTTAGGTAACCTATATTAGTTGTTGTTTTATTGTGGATAGTTAGTAGCATTTCAGGCCTATGTTAGGTCAGGTGTTACTGATTGGTATCGAGCGCGGTCAGAGGTCCGTGGTAGTGAAAATATTAAATTTGACACACTGTGCATGATAGATGGGGATGGGTTTTGCATCGCAATCGTATCATTGTCTTGCTTCGATAATTAATTGTGTGTCATGTGTGACTCTATATTTATTTATGTTATATAGAGATGGCAAGGGTAGAGGCCGTGGTCGTGGTCGTGGCCGGCAGAGCGCCGGACGGCCAGTGTGCCCCGCCAGCTTGATGCAATCACGCCAGAGAGGCCATCCGGTGGGATCGAGAGGAAGAGGTTGCTTCACGGTTCAAGAAAACCGTCTCCACCCCGCACCTGAGCCGCGCTGCGGTCATTCCCCGCGCCTTGCCGGCGGTGGGTGTGATGGGTCTGCATCAGTGGAATGCGTTGAGGTTGGATACTTTCGATGGACTAGGGACGCCAGTTGATGCTGCTAACTGGTTGCGTCACATAGAGAGACATCTAGAGGTGTTGGGGCTACCATCTAAGCAGCAGGCTCGGTTTGTGGCCTTTCAGTTGAAGGGGCAGACGGATCTCTGGTGGGAAGGAGTCCTGTCGGCTAGATCCGCGCCTTAGGGCCGCGACTTGGGAGGTGTTCTCGAGCGCTCAGAAGAGGTTCTATCCCGACTCATTTGTGGAGAGGATGGAGGTTTCATTGAATGATTACAAGGTGGCAAGATGTCGTTGTCGAGTACGAGGTGGGATTCCACAACATAATCCGCCTGCACTTTGTGGCTACCAATGAGGTGGAGAAGGCCAAGAGGTTCCGCAGAGGACTTAGGCGGGAGTTTCGACAGTATTGGGAGCTTTGGAGCTCGTGACTTTAGCTCCCTGTGGAGCAAGCGAGAGGCATGGAGTTAGAGATGCGGCTTGGGAGGGACCGCATGGGACTGGTGGTCATGCGACTCGGAGAGTATGAGAGTAGCCAGAGGAAGAGTTTTGGCGGTGGTGGGTCGTGGCGCCGGTTCACAAGAAGTTCAAGGGTCGCAAATTCTTTCAAGTCTAAGTTCAACAAGTCCCAGCGCCTTCCACTTTTCGTCCTTCACCGGTGTTCCATGGTACGTCCGGTCCCGGTCGGGGATGAAATGTTTCAAGTGTGGTGAGGGACATCGTGCGGCGAGTGTGTTTGGTCGGGAGCTTGTCGCCATTGTGGTCCGGAGGGCCACAAGGCAATGGTCTGTAAGCGTAATCCCGCCAAAGATCATCAAGTGGGAGCCGCCAGTAGCTCGATCGGCGCAGTGGCTTCTTCCCGGGTCAAGTCACAGATGCTAGCAATGCCCTACTCGAACTTGGCGCCGACCGGTCTCACTACCCTTCTCCGGAGGGATGCCTCCGGTACTTTTGGCCGCCTCCTCCGCGGCGTTGTTTCCAGCGAAGGCGCCTTGACTCCTCCTGCAGTGGCGGCTCCGCCATATCCGGTGTTGCGGCGCCCGGCACTCAAATGCGGGCCTCCCACGCCTTGCCGACTACCGAGTCGGCGGTCGTCCCGATGTGGTGACAGTACGCTTTTGGTGGACTCGATGGAGGCTTATGTTCTGCTTTGATTCCGAGCTACTTTCTTTTGCTTCCATAGAGTTTGCTAGTCGGGCCAGTTGAGTTTGCGCCTATAGCTCATCTGCTTTTGGTTCATTCACGGTGGAATTCTTTCTAGTTCAACATCTGTCCGGTTGTACGATTACCATAGATGGAGAACATTTTGTTGCTAATCGATGGTTATGAGGATGGAGCCGTTTGATGTTATTTTGGGAATGGATTGGTTGCATAGTTAACGTCTTTGTCATATCTTGTTTTTGGAAGACAAGAACTTTGCAATCGCCGTCGAGCCAAGAGTTAGTGTTTGGTAGTGTGCACCCTCCTATACACCCAAAGTGTTGGCTAGTCTTTTTCCGGTAGTAGAGCAAGAAAGAGTTGATTTCTTTTATCCCTTGTGGAAAAGCCAAATTCCTCTTTGATTGCAGAGCGATTCCGTGGTCCGGGAATTGTGGATGTTTTTCCAGCAGAGTTGCTGGGATGCCACCTCCGTCCGGTGGAGTTCGGGACTGACTTGGTGCCGGAGCACGACCGGCTTCTATAACTCCGCACTGCTTTGGCTCGACTGCCCAAGAAGAGTTAAAGAAGCAATTGGATGATCCAAGGCAAAGGATCTTATCCGTCCGAGTGTGTCTCCGTGGGGAGCACCGGTGTTATTTGTCAAGAAGAAAGATGGGAGTTGGCGCATGTGTATTGATTACCGTGTTCTCAATCGCTTAACCATCAAGAATAAGTATCCTTTACCTCGACGAGGATTTGTTTGATCGGTTGAGGGAGCTAAGGTATTTTCAAAGATTGATCTCGATCGGGTACAATCAAATTCTGTCCGAGAGGAGGACATTGAGAAAACGGCGTTCTCCACGAGGTATGGGCATTTTGAATTTAAAGTTATGTCTTTTGACTAACAAATGCCCCCGCCGCTTTCATGGAGACAATGAATAGGATGTTACATGAATATTTGGACGACTTTGTGGTCGTATTCATTGATGATATCTTGATTTATTCCAAGAGCGAAGCGATCATGAGCAAGATCTCGAGACAAGTGTTGGCAACACTAAGAGAGCATAAGTTTTATGCGAAGCTCAAGAAGTGTGAGTTCGGGTGACCTGTGGGGTTCTTGGGTCACATCATCACGATAAAGGAGTCTCCGTTGATCCAAGTAAAGTTTCTTCGGTGGATTGGGAGAGGCCGACCAATGTCAAGGAGGTGAGGAGCTTTCTCGGATTGGCGGTGTTATTATCGGCGCTTTGTGCAAGATTTCTCCATCATCGCCAAGCCCTTGTCGAAGCTTACTCAGAAGGACATGAGGTTTCAGTGGGACGATGATTGTGAGCGCAGTTTTCGGATTTTGAAGGAAAAGCTGGTGACCGCCCCTGTTCTCACCGTTCCAGAGCCAGGGAAGCGATTCATAGTTTTCTCTGATGCATCAAGAGTTGGGTGGGTTGTGTGCTTATGCAAGATGGTAAGGTTTTGGCTTACGATCGAGGCAAATTGAAAAAGCATGAACAGAATTACCCTACCCATGATTTAGAGCTGGCTGCAGTTGTGTTTGCATTGAAGCTTTGGAGGCACTATCTGTACGGTGAGACTTGTGACGTGTTTACCGATCACAAGAGTCTCAAGTACATCTTTACCCAGAAGGATCTGAATTTGAGGCAGCGCAGATGGTTAGAGTTGATCAAGGATTATGATCTAACCATTCAAGATCATCCGGTAAGGCCAATGTGGTGGCCGATGCTCGAGTCGCAAGGCGATGCTCTACCCGGATTGTTTGATTGCTGATTTTGATCGTATGGGATATCTTTACGCTACGCTGCACGGCCCGAGTGGAGACCCAGTTGATCTTAGAGTCAGCTATACCAGAGCGAGTGCGGGAGGCACAACAGTCTGATCAGTTGCTTCAGAGGGTTATGAAACGGTTGGAGATGGGAAAAGAAGGGGATTTCAGCATGGATATGTCAGGGGCATTGCGTTTTAAAGGGCGTTTATGCGTGCCGCAGAAAGCGGAGGTTAAGGATGACATTTTGAGAGAAGCTCATCGCACTCCGTATACAGTTCATCCGGGAGAGACTAAGATGTATCGTGATTTGAAGCAGAATTTCTGGTGGAAAAGGATGAAGGTGGATATAGCAAATTATGTGGCCTCGTGTGGTATTTGTCAGCAAGTGAAAGCTGAACATAAGAGGCCAGCCGGATTATTGCAGCCATTGGAGGTTCCTCAATGGCCGTGGGATGATATTTCTATGGATTTTGTGGTCGCGTTGCCTCGGTCGCCGAGAGGCAAGGACGCAATTTGGGTTGTTGTGGATCGGTTCAGGAAGTCCGCGACTTCATTCCTATCCGCACAACCAACTCAATGAGTGATCGCTCCTATTTATGTTCGGAAATTGTGAGGCTGCATGGTGTGCCTAAGACCATAATTTCCGACAGAGATGCCAATTTTGTTTCCAAGTTTTGGGAGAGTTTGCAGAGTGCTTTGGGCACTCGGCTGCTTGAGCACGGCTTTCCACCCAGCAGATGGATGGACAGAGCGGACTATCCAAACTTTGGAGGACATGTTGAGATCTTGTGTGCTGTCTTGGAAGGGTAGTTGGGAGGATCAATTACCTCTGGCAGAGTTTGCCTATAACAACAGTTATCACTCTAGTATCAAAGCAGCTCCATTTAAAGTGTTGTATGGTCAGAGTGTAGGTCGCCTTTGCCGGGAAGCGGTGGGCGAAAGCGATCTTAGGACCGGATTGGGTCCGTAAGACCGTTGAGAGAGTGGCTTTGGTAAGACAATTTGTTGGCTGCCTAGAGTAGATGTAAGAGTTATGCCGATGTGAGAAGGAGGGACTTGGAGTTTGCGGTGGGAGATCGTGTGCTTTTGAGAGTATCTCCTACCAAGGGTGTGGTGAGGTTCGGTACCAAAGGGAAGCTTAGCCCTAGGTACGTTGGACCTTTCACCATATTAGCGCGGATTGGGAAATTGGCTTACCGTTTGGTTCTTCCTGAGGCTATGCGCGGAGTGCACAACGTGTTTCACGTGTCCATGTTGAGGAAGTACTTGCGAGACCCGAAGTTCACATCGAGCTAGAACCTTTGATTTTGAGCAAGATCTATCCTTTGAGTCCAAGCCATGGATTCGGAAAGGTCGAAAAGTGTTGAGAAATAAGACTTTGTCAGTATGTCAAAGTGCTTTGGTCGCATCGCACCGAGAGGGAGGCAACTTGGGAGTTGGAGTCTCGACGCTTGAGCTGCACCCGGCGTTGTTCACGCCAAAAGCGTGTTTTTTCTAGTTGGTTGTTTTGTTTCTGTTGTGGTTGCGCTTAGAATTGGGGTCGATTTGCTTAAGGAGGGTAGAATGTAATACCCGGAAAATGTTTTATTAATTGCTTAGTTAATAGAGAGAGGACTTAAGTGAAAAGATTTATTAAAAGAGTTTGGGGGTTTCGAAAGTTAAGACAACCTGGCTTGGGCCTGGCCTGTGGAATTTTCTAGGCCCAAGAGGGAGGAGACCACCACTTAAAACCCCGCAGCCCCCACCCGCGCCCCACCCCGCACCCCGCCCTGCAGCCGCCGCCTCCTGCGCCTTGCCGCCGCCGCGCCTGCCGGCCGCCGTGCGCCCGCCGCCGTGCGCCCCTGCCGCCGCCGCCTTCTCCGTGCCGTGTCGCCGCCCCGCTGCGCCGTGGTGCCTTCGCTTCGCCGCCGCCGCCGCCGCCGCCGTCTTGTTCCCCGGCGCCGTCGTCGACGTTCGCCGCTATACCGCGTGGATCCGGAGGAAGGAGAGGAGGAGATCGTGAGCGTGTTCGCCGTCGTTTCGTCGTCGTGTTCGCCCTCGTGTCGTCAAGGGTAACTCCGTTGGTCCTCTAGATGAGTTTTAATCAAGTTGATTTCGTCTGTTTTCTGCACCGCCGTGATAGTTTGGGTTAATCGGCTGTTCTGGGTTAGATCCGTCAGGATTCAGGTCTGGACCTCTTCTAGAAAATTGTAGAGAACTTGATTATATTTCCAGGGAGTGCTAGAACGCATTATTCCGAGTTGTGTAGCAAAAGTTATGAATTTTCTAGTGCTGCTGTTCTGCAGATCGGAGTAGTTCTGGACAGAGTTTAGTAGATCGGTTTGTGCGACGGAAATAGTTGCGAATCAGAAATTCTTCATGTTAGGAAAGTTTTAGATAATTTTCTTAGCTTTCCATAAAGGTCAAGAAGTCCGGATTTCGAGTTTCTGGGCGAAAGTTATGCCTGTTTTAGTGCGCTGTCCAGAGAGTCCAACGTGAATTTGGATGCTTTAAAAAAGGTTTGGATCGGTTAGTAAATGGCCGAATCAGAGAGTCTCCCCAACTAAGTTTTTGTAGATAATTTAATTATCTTTACAGAGAGTCCAAGAATGCTTAATTTGGAGTTACGTACTGAAAGTTATGATTTTTGGAAGTCGGCTGTCTGTGGTTGGGCAGATTTGGCCGAGGGGAGTTGGGGATTTAATTGAGATAAATTGTTGGGTTAATTGGGGTTGCTGTTATTTTATACCTAGAAACCCGTTACTATCATGTTAGTAATTATTAATTAAATATTCAGGAGGAGAACGGATTTCGGGGGTTGTGCCTTCTACGCGTTCTTCATTTTCTCGCGGTTGAGGTAAGTATAACCTTGCTATGATTAATCTGTGTGATTGAGTGATGATACGAGTGGTGTTTGAGTTATGAATGCTTTACTTATGAATTTGAGTAATGTTCTGAGTTGTTAATGCTATTTATGTTTTGTTTACATTATGGCATTTATGAGATTTGTTGATGCGTAGTATGGTGAATGCATGATATCTTGTTGATACATTCACATATATGCATCATATTGAGAATTGTTGAAGTCTTGGTCATGTGGTGATCAAGCATCGAGGTCCCCACACTTGCGGAGTGTGTGCACTGGTCCCTGCACTGAGGGTAGGCATGGGTGTGCATTGACGGATGCACACTCCACATTACCGTAAAATGCGAAAGAGATGAGAAAGAGGAGTTTTGATCATAATGCATAGCATGAAATTCATATGTAATATGTTTAACTTGAGGGTTAATGTTCATGCTTGCATTTGATACAGTTATACTTGCTGAGTCGTTGGACTCACTCTTGCTGTTTGTTTATTTGTTTTAGGTACCAATGTGAGAATGGCATATATGAGATCAAAAGGATTAGCTTAGCACGCGTGCACTATTCCTTCAATAAGAAATAAAGACAGTCATGATAATCTTATTGGCTTGTTAGCTTAATTGGTTCAGTTTATTTTCCATCAAATTAAATGTAATAAAGACTTAGTATCATTGGATATTATCTTCCGCTCATTATTTAGAACTTGTGCTATTCATGCTTATTTAAACCGCCATCTGGTTAATAAACAAAGGAGGTTATGCCGAAATTTTTAGGTAACCTATATTAGTTGTTGTTTTATTGTGGATAGTTAGTAGCATTTCAGGCCTATGTTAGGCTGGGGTGTTACAATCCCCACATGGCTGCTGCCCATTGATGCAAAGGAGGAAAAGAAGGAAGAAGAGGAAAGGGAAGAGAAGGAAGAAGAAGAGAAGGTGGAGAAGAAGAGGAGGAAAGAAGAGGGGTGATCCCAAGGGATCATCTAGGTAATTTTCCCCATCCGAAACCCTTTGTTTTATGGAGTAATTAGGGTTCTTGGCACGGATTTTGAAGGGAGTTAATAGATTAATTGCCCGATTAGAGATTACCGTCCGCACTTTGAGATTGATTCACAGAAGACGTCTGCTTACGCAGTTTCGACCCATGAAACGATTTTTCCTGCCAATCTTCCCAAAATGAAAATTGTAGAGGACTTCGAGACCCATCTTTTTTATTTTTTTTTCAGAATTTTTTGCCGTGGAATCTAGGCGTAGAAGGGTCGGGAATACCGCTGTCTGTTAGGGGAGCAGATTGGGACATACTGCTATTCAACTGTGATTTAGTGGTAGTAAATGATTTTTATGATTATGGTCGCAATTGATAAAATTGTAGGTAATTCAGTAATCTAGTTGCTGTGAAAAAATTATATTTATTTGCTAATGCTTTACCGTCGTTGATGTGATTTGAGGTTGAGGATATAAATATTGTTAATTGTGGAAGATTAAATGTTGATGATTAAACTATTGTAGTTTAATTAGGTCATATACGCTTTGCTTGCCGAGATTTTATCTCACCCTTGTTTCCCCTCCCTGTGTGGACTTTGAGCATGCATGGGAAGGGTAGAGCGGTACCACACTGATGCACGTGAATCATATTTTTATGCTGTAATAAAGTTGAAAGAATTCTAGATCTTTGCATAGCTTTCTTTACATTATCTTAATAATGTTAAATTTGTGAACTATATTATAGATTAAAATGTTGGAGAATGTTTTAAAATATTGAATTGCTATCACTATCCTGTTATTCCTTAGTTGTTTATGTTTCCTCTTATACTATCTTGTTTAGTAATTATTGCCAGTTTAATTTATCTTGTAAATTGGCTAGATGTGGAGTGATTTTAGTAGCATCACAGGGCAATGTGGGTCCTGGGGTGTTACATAGACGGGTCTTTCATAAATGATTTTCATGTTCTATTTTACACGTCTATTTTTGTTTTGGAACTAATTTAAAAAATACGAAAACTATTATAATCTGCGCTTAAGAATCATACTGAACTCAACGCACGAGCATTTTACTTAAAAATGCAGAAAACTAATATAAAGAGAGAGTTTGACCGTCGTCCCCTTTTCTCCAACGATCCTTCCACCCCACCCTAAAAAAGCTAGCTTTTAGGGTGCACTTTTGTATAGTGCTTTTTGTTTTATGGAGAATTGTTGGTAGCAATGTTTATGCTTTGTGATGTGATATTTGGGTTTATGGTATGGTTTGTTCTTGTAGGGAGGGATAATATCCTTACTCCTTAGTTCATAGGAAGTTGTCATGTTATGTGCATAGTTTAATATATGAATATTTTCGTTAAGAAAATCTATCAAATAGTTATCTTCACTTTAGATTGCTCCAACGATTTTGTTTAGTATGACATAGCATTTTGGTTTCGAAGTGTTCTTTAGGATGTTATTTGCTTCTTGATGATTGCTTCGGGATTTACTAATGAAAGATAATTAGTTGTGTTGTTTATGGACGAAAAGTTAGCTTTATTTTTACTCTATTGATATATATCTCTACTAATAATATTTGATGTAATGTTTTAAGTTTCTGTTGCAATGCACGAGTATCTTACTAGTTTTATCTTATTTAGCTCTACGCACCTATTAATTCATCCAAAAAATTAAGCTCATAGGAAAATAGGGGCAATATATTTTACCACTCCCTTCTCACTTTTAGGTTATACAAGACTTAAAAGATGTGGACTCGAAGTGAGCAGCAATTAGTTTTTTAATATTTCATTAGCCAGGTCTGAAATTTAAAAACTCTTGACTCTGATACTGTATTGAATTATATGTACCAATCAATTTCCTTTAAAAACATACAAACGCATTGAAACGTCGTTGGCCAACCCAGCCTCCCTCGGTTTTCGATAACCTAGTGACAAGTACACGAGACGCGTCATACAATGGCTTGTGTAGTTTGAGTAGTTTGGATGTTTGACGCCACTGGCATGGCCGACCATACGTCCATCCCCCAAGTGCCCCCATCTGTAAGTGTGAGCAGCTGTCTGCCTCTTGCCATTGTTCTAGTCTAGTGCCAGGACCCGCCATCTGTTCTAGTCTAGTGCCAGGACCCGTGAGTGAATTTGACTCAGACACTCAAAACGGGCGCAAGAACAACAAGGATAATTAGAATCTGATGCGAATTTATGAGGTTGTGTCGAACTAGGGTTTTGAGCTGTAACACCCCAGCCAAGCAATGGCCTGAAATGCTACCATATTCTAGCTAATAATAAAATTTCTAATAACTATTCCATAATAACTCAACAAAGTCTTATCAATTTATTCATTAATAGCAATTCTAGATAAACAGAAATAGTTCTAAATCCAAATTAATGAACGGAAGCGATAACAAATAGTTCTAACCATTATTACATTTAACCTGATGAAAGATAAAAGAACCAATTAAGCTAACCAACAAAAATGATTATAATAAATGTCTTTATTTCTGGTTGAATGAAAAGTGCACGTGCAACTGGACTAGCCCTTTCACGATCCCATGTATGCTGAACACATATTGGTACCTAAAATAAACAAGCAACAACAAGGGTGAATCCAACGACTCAAAGAAGTATAAGCGTAATTAAAGCAAGCATGATCATTAACTGGCAAGTTAAACATAGGACATATGAATTTCATGCTATGCAATATGATCAAAAGTTCCTTTTCTCATCTCTTCGCATTTTACCGGTAATGCGGAGTGTGCATCCGTCAATGCACACCCATGCCTGCACCCTCAGGTTTAGGGACCAATTGCCCACACTCCACAAGTATGGGGACCTCGACGCTTGATCACAACATGACCAAGACTTCAACAATTCTCAACATGATGCATATATGTGAATGTATCAACAAGATAAACAGGCATTCAACATACTATGCATCAATTTAATTCCATATATGCCATAATGTAAATAAACATAAATAGCAACATCATTCCAGAACATATTCAAGTTCACAGGTAAAACATTCATTGATCAACCATCATCAAACAATCAACAACATTAAACCATACAGATTTTCCACATCAAAGTTATACTTGCCTCAACCACGAGAAAACGGAGAACGAGCAGAAGGTGCAACCCCCGGAATCTGCTCTCCTCCTGAATAATTAATTAATAATTACTATCGTAACAGTAACGGGTTTCTAGATACAAAATATCAGCAACCCCAATTACGCCAACAATTTATCTCAATTAAATCCCCAACTCCCCTCGGCCATCTCTGCCCGCCCACAGACAGCCGACTTCAAAAATTCATAACTTCCAGTATGTAAATCGAAATTAAGCGTTCTCAGACTTTCTGGAAAGATAACTAAATTATCTAAATAAACTTAGTTGGGGAGCCTCCCAGATTCTGCCATTTTCTACCCGAAACAAACCTTTTTCTAAAACACCAACAATCACGACGGACTCTCTGGACAGCGCACTTAAACGATCATAACTTCCACCCAGAAACTCGGAATCCAGACTTCTTGACCTTCCTGGAAAGCTAAGAAACTTTTCTACAACTTTCCCAATTTGAAGGACTCCTGAATCGCCACAATTC
The DNA here is from genome assembly GCA_036346245.1 of Bonia amplexicaulis. Lineage (NCBI taxonomy): Eukaryota > Viridiplantae > Streptophyta > Magnoliopsida > Poales > Poaceae > Bonia > Bonia amplexicaulis. Next base: position 150,926 of record JAYGGG010000418.1, on the reverse strand, counting down.
CCGTCGCCCAAAACGATCTACACAAAAGTGTCCAGAACTACCCCGATCTGCAGAACAGCCGCACTAGAAAATTCATAACTTTCGCTAAACAGATTCAAATAACACGTTCTAGTACTCCCTGAAAAGATAATCACGTCCTCTACAATTTTCTAGAAGGGGTCTAGACCTGAATCCCAACGGATCTACCCCAAAACTGCCGACTAACAATTTCTGTCCCGGCAGCCCAGAAAACCAACGAATCTAACTCGATTAAAAACTCATCTAGGAGACTAACAGGGATTACCCTTGACGACACGACGAAGAACACGTCAACGAACACGACGACGAACACGACGAACACGCACGCGATCTCCTCCTCTCCTTCCTCCGGATCCACGCGGTGCAGCGACGGACGACGACGACGGCGCACTGGGGGAAGAGACGACGTCGAGGCAGCGACGGCGCACCACGACGCAGGAAGACGACGACGCACCGCGGCGCAACACGGCACCGGCAGCAGCGGCTGCCACGGCAGCCGGGCGCGAGGCAGGCAGCGGCAGGCAGCCGCGGCAGCTGGCGGCGGCGACGGCGGCAGCTGCGCAGGCGCGCAAGGGAATTTGGGGCGGCTGCATGGGGAGGGTGGGGTTAGGTTAAGAGGTGGCCTCCCCTCCTGGGCCAAGAACTCCCTCTTGGGCCAAGGCCTAGGCCCAGGTTTACTTACTTTTTCAGAAAACCCCTCAAAACACTATTAAATTTAATCTTTCTCCCCACGTCCCTTGCTTTAATCAAATATTTAAATAATTTACTAATCCGGAGTATTACATGAGCTACTCTAAGATAATAAGAACTCTAATTTAGGGAATTTTCTTCTTACTTTCCATTCACAAAAGAAACCGGGTTATAAAGCCCCTACCAGATTGCATATGATCATAATTAGTTCGTATCCCTATATGACTAGATTGTAGACCAGTCTATGATATATCCAATTAGGTCATGATCAACCAGTATACTTATACTACCAATTCACACCCGGTCGAACCTATCGGTCTATTTATGAATTCTTCTTTTGCCTCATGATATCCGATCGAACTCCAGGTGGGAAACGTGTCGTCTATAGGTTGTTCAATCTTTTTTTCGATCTAGTGATGGGTAACTTCATGTGGTCGACTCTTCGACCACTCGTAGCATGGCTATATACTTTCTTTATTCGACCACATCGAGGGGCTCAAAGATATATCTCCTGTTATGTAGGAGGGGAAAATCCTATATCCGACTAGTCACATTTCTCTGTATATTTTATAGTATATCTGAAAGCAACCTTATAATTACCTAGTTATGGTGTAGCGTTTGTCAATCCCTAAGTGTACTATTACACATATAAGAAACTATGTTAATTTCAGGTACAAGGATTATGCATCATAATTGCTTGAGACCAACTAATGACATATAAGATATAACAATCTCAACAGTGTCCTAAGTGGGTCAATCCAACATCATGTTCTCTAATATGCATCCACATTATTAATTTGATATCTTTATATCTATGACTAGTGAAACAAGGCTTAACATTTGTAAATGACGATTAATTCACGGAACATAATAACATTTATTTAAAAAATCATAAATATATAAATGATACAATCATCTTTATGATTGCCTTTAACATATATCACTAACACTAGTGGGCTCCAAATTCTATTATGCGGCCTTGTACTGTATTTAACCAAGTAGACATGTTTTTAGAATATCTAGCGTGCATATACACATGGCACCCATCCCCCGTGCGACTGGACATTGAATTTGACCTTGGTATTCGGATGAGCAAACATGCTTATCTTTTGGCAAGTCTCCTCACTCACTAAAGGAGCATTCTCTGGCACGTTAATGGTCACATTTTTAAGGTTTGGCGCATTGCATCCCAACAGAAGGTTCAAAAATTCCACATGATGATCCCCCCAGAAGCCCATTATTACCACCTCTTCAAGTGAATCCATCGAAATGTTGTCTGTCCTGAAACTCTCCGGCGAACTACAAGGACAACCCAACATGCATGCATCGCGTTTACTCCCCTGAAAAGCAGTACAAAAATAATACAATTTATGAGGAGAAGCTCTACTGCCATAAATTTGATACTAAATATTGCATCTTGACAATTTTCTTAGAAATTTTATACATATGTAGCTGGGATTAGCTCTCTTAAAACATCCAAATAAACTTGTACTCTCTCCATCCCGCGATGTAAGTCCAGCCTTATCACACGTACAAACTAATAAAACACAAAATCTAAGAAAAAGTTAATGTCATTGCATTATCCATACACCTATTATATGTCATACTACAACTACTCATCCACTTTTTCTGTATTAAAGTAGAGGTATAGAGAAAAAATATTGCAATAATTACACTTTGATTCCCTCAATGACTTATATCGTGGGACACCGCTTTACAAGAATAAGGACTTATATTGTAGGAGGGAGTAACTCAGTACAGCCTTGTCGACCTGTCCAAATTGAAATCAAGCTTGTAATCTCTGTTGGATAACAAGTGGTGTTACTTAACTGATCCAGAATATTCACATGACTTGTGGTATCTTCATTCAATATTACTCGAACTTGCATGGAATATATATAGATCATCTTGCATAAAAAATTGGACGAATTTAATGATCAGAAGTAGTTACCAACATACCACATTTATCTTGGGTATACGAACCGCAAGCTTTCTTACACCAGCCGATTTCCTCAGGAGATGCAGTACGCCCGATGCAAGGGCATGTAGGTCAGTCATCAGGTGCACCTCCAAAGCCTCACACATTGCAAGTTTGTTCGTGGCCTTCACAAAGCTCTGGTACCCTTGCGCTCCCTGCCACAAACACACAAGAAGAAGAAAGACGTCAGCTAGAGCAATACAAAAATGCTGAGCTGCACGCAGCAAGCATCGTACCGGTGGGATTCGAAAATCCACGACTAGCTTGTCGACGGTGTCGAAGCGCCGCATCAGTGCCGCCATCGCCATTTCCACGACCAACAGCTGGCGGAGGTGGCTCCCAGCATCGACGAACTGGTGGTGGTGCAGGTCTTAGGCCCCGTACCAAGCAACGTCCGCGAGCTTCGGAGCGACGATGCGAGCCTCCATGATTTCAGATGCGTCGCAGTGCGCTGGCGCGCGCAGAAATTGGAGCCGCGGGGCGACCACATCTAGACGGCGGGCGTTTCTCACGAGGAAAAATAATTTTTCAATTGTCTCCGAGTGTATGGAGACGTCGGAGACGGTGACCAGGGTGACACCGCGCAGGTCGAGCGTTTGCAGTCGCGGACACTTCGAGGCCCCGAAGCCCACCATGTCGCGGGCTTCCATGCGGGCGCCGAAAATCCTCAGGACTGTCAGCGCCGCGAACGAGCTGCCCGGGGGGAGCCGGAGAGTTTGCCTGAACTCGAAATATATCGTTGCTATCCTCTCACAAGGGGGCAGCTCGAGCTCCTCCTCGTCGCTTGCTCTGGGCAGACGGAGACAGAGCTCGCCGGCTAGGCGCTGTGAGGCGAAGCGTAGCCATGGAGCGACGCGGGCGGCGGTGAGGTTGTTGGGCCGCAGTCGGGGCACGGTGATCTCGAGGCGGCTGAGGGTTGGGGCGGAGTAGGCGGCGAGGGCGGCATCGACGGAGTCCAAGACCGGTTCGTTGAAGCCCTCGAGGAGGAGCTCGGGTAGGTGGGCCCAAACGCGGCGCCAGCGGCGTGAGAGGATGCTGGTGCGCGCGGCGGCGGGAGCGGAGCGGAGGTGGATGAGGATGCTGTGGAGGAGGTCGTCGGGGAGGCCGCTGATGCGGTCCCTGCCCCCACTGTGCCGGTCGCCGGAGCCCGTACAGCAGCGTTTGAATCGATTTGACATAGTAGTTACGGATGAAAACAGATGGAGATGAGGGCTCGTGATCCCGACGCGGCTCCGTACTCCAACAACAGCGCTGAGGAGATCAATCAACGACCAACCAGATACGATTTTCGCGACCTAATCAATTGTATGGAGAGCGGACCAGTAGGTCCTATATATACACGAGAGTTAAGACGAGTTAAGAATAGGAGAGGAGTTCTATCCGAAGACGAGTATGTATCTAGGCGTGGTCTCTCTAGATGGGATCTTCTATCTATTATTATCGGTGCTGCTAAAAGGCTCCGCTGCCGCTCCTAGCACAAACCCTGTCAGAAGGATTCTCTCCTCTTCCTCCTCCCTTGCCCCTTCCTCTTCTTTTCAAGTAAAAAATTGAAAACTTTCAACAAGAAATCATTCAACTCGAAAAACACCAAAACTGGCAACTCAAATTGCACACCTTCCAACTCGAATCGCAAAACTTTCAATTCGAAATCGAACAAACTTTTAATTCAAACCGCACAGCTTTAAATTCGCAATCAAATCAATAATTGGACACATGTTGGAGAAGATGGTGTTAAATTGATCTACTTAACACACTATGGGAATTGTTATATTATCAAATGTCATCAATTGGTGTGATACATTGTGTATATGGATCCTTAAACCTGATATCATCATTGTTAGAAATAAATCTTGACTTAGAGTTGAAGACGTAGTAGAGTCTGTCTCCGTGTGTAACTCAAGTTGAAGTTGTATCCAACTTGAAGTCCGAATATGTATACAGTTGGAGATTATTAGCCTTTATATTAAGTAGGCTTGTACCCAATTTTGTAAGCGAAAGAAAAGAAAAGCAAGAAAAAGGAGCAAGTAAGAGAATAGAGAAATTCAGAAATTTTCCTGTATCAAAGTTGTAACAAGTGATATCAGAGCCTAAGCGAGAAGTGAGTCGCTGAAAAAAATCGTCTCGACGATTCCATTTTGCACTCGTTTCGTGCAGCGCTTCTGAGGCATCCGCTCCACACGCCATCATGTTTTAGCAGCTCATCCGTGTGGTGCATCCGTCGGTTAATCAACGCAGCAAGGTAGAGGAGAGAGAGAGAGAGACAAGACATATAGGAGCACGGTGCTACTTGCATGTGCAACACGGTTTGTGATTTTTCGGTCAAAGCAAAGCCAAAGAAAAAAAGAAATCGGAACGTTGAGCAGATGTGTCACCGTTCTGTGTCAAGTATAAGTTTAGTAAGTCGTAGTTGAGTCCGACTACCTTAATGTTTAGAATCTTTGTATCTGGATGAACCCGTACTAGTTGAGTTCAGTTCCTATATGTAGCTTGCATGTAGAATGCTTCCTGTGGAGGCGTGGCTGGTAGTTCACAATACATTGAGACTAAAACTAGAGTATATCAAGTCAAGATTAAGGGGGAGATTGTTAGAAATAATCTTGACTTAGAGTTTAAGACGTAGTAGAGTCTGTCTCCATGTGTAACTCAAGTTGAAGTTGTATCTAACTTAAAGTCTGAATATGTATACGAGTAGGAGATTATTAGCCTTTATATTGAGGAGGCTTGTACCCAATTTTGTAAGCGAAAGAAAAGAAAAGCAAGAAAAAGGGGAGCAAGGAAGAGAATAGAGAAATTCATAAATTCTTCTACATTCTCTCAGATTATTTGCAATGTGTGTGTTTTCTCCTGGATCAAAGTTGTAACAGACATAATTTCTACATGCATAATAGCTCACTTAGTGGTAGGAACGGGGTCCTGATCTTCCAACAGGTTCTGGATATGTTCGATTTGGTGGAGGCGCGACACCAATCGATCCGGCTTCCGAACAACACGTTCCGAACCCCGCAATCGCAGCACCACGTCTCCTCAGGTTATCAACCGTGCGCAGCCCGGTTGACCTCGCCAAGAAGGCTAATCCTCGCCTGCGAATCGAAGAACACAAGCAAGAACAAGGAAGATCACAACTGAATTGCAGATGTATTGATTTAGCACTCGAAAGTTGGGGTCTCACAAACCGATGAACGGCGAAACTGTTCAAAGACATAATTAATCTAAGCAAAACCCAACCCTAATGGTGGGGGTGGCAGCTGTATATAAAGGAGTAAGGGGTGTGCAAAACCCCTGGACGCGTCCTTAATGGACTCCAACACGATACAAAGCCGAACGGCCCAAAAGACGGTGTCGCAGCACCCTGACAGATTCTGAACGTCCACTTGTTTCGACGATTCCTGTTGACTCAGAAGGAATTTTGACATGGGACTAGAGCCATTGGAAAGGTTGTCTTCTCAGCTTTCCATACATATGTGGAACGTCCAAAACGGAGTCCGGATGCGATCTGGGCGTCCGTTTTAGTGCGGCCTGGTCCAGGACTCCGAATTGGATTCGAAGTCGGCTTGAGTTGGACATCCAACATGATTCGACCACCCTTGCTAGACTTGTGCGCCTCGTAGCCCTTTTCCAAGTACTTCCTGATCCTCTCCATGGTTCCTAATCATAATTAAATCATTAGGTAGTAATCGATTCTCAAATGAACAAAAAGAAGTACTTAGGAACGAGCTCACCAGAATTCAATTGTCGGGCGCGAGCTCTAGTGATTGGTCCTTGAATATCAAGTGGAGGAGTGTTGTGTATATCCGAAGAAGTGATGTCCTCATCATCCTCCCCCTCTTGAAGCGGAGTTGTCCTCAACTCAGCCTCATCTTCTTCTCCCAAGTATGGCTTCAAATCTGAAATATTAAAGGTGGGACTAACCCTAAACTCGGGAGGCAACTCAAGTTTATATGCATTATAATTTATCTTCTCAACTATCTTAAAAGGACCAACAGCTCTAGGCATCAATTTTGACTTTCTTAACTCAGAAAATCTATCCTTTCGCAAGTGCAACCAAACAAAATCACCCGGTTCAAGTTTAACGTCCTTTCTACCTTTACTACCAGTAATCCTATATTGTTCATTCATCTTTTCAATGTTTGCCTTAGTAGTCTCATGCATTTTGATAATAAAATCAGCACGCTCCTTAGCATCATTATGAACTCTCTCACTAGTAGGCAAAGGTAAAATATCAATAGGGGCACAGGGATTGAATCCATACACTACCTGAAAAGGACTTACCTTGGTGGTGGAGTGTTCCACTCGATTATATGCGAACTCAACATGCGGCAAACACTCTTCCCACAGCTTCAAATTGTTCTTCAAAATAGCTCTCAACATAGTAGACAATGTGCGGTTCACCACCTCGATTTGGTCACCAGTTTGTGGGTGACATGTGGTAGAGAACAACAACTTTGTACCCAACTTGTGCCATAGAGTACGCCAAAAGTGACTCAAGAACTTGGCATCACGATCTAAAACAATAGTAGAAGGCATACCATGCAAACGAACTATCTCTTTGAAAAAGAGGTCAGCAATATGAACGGCATCATCGATTTTATGACATGGTATAAAGTGAGCCATCTTAGAAAAGCGATCCACAACAACAAAAATGATATCCCTCCCCCTCTTAGTTCTGGGCAATCCTAAAACAAAGTCCATAGAAATATCTGTCCACGGAATAGAAGGAACAGGAAGAGGCATATATAAACCATGTGGATTCAAGCGAGACTTAGCTTTTTGACATGTAGTGCAGCGAGCCACAAACCGCTCAACATCTCGCCTCATCTTTGGCCAAAAGAAGTGTGTGGCCAGAACGTCCTCCGTCTTCTTAGCACCAAAATGTCCCATCAAACCGCCTCCATGCGCCTCCTGCAACAACAAAAGACGAACGGATCCAACTAGAATGCATAGGCGGTTAGCTCTAAACAAAAACCCATAATTGATCACGAATTTATTCCATGCTTGACCCTCTTTACAATGCAACAACACATCCTTAAAATCAGCATAAAAACATATTGTTCTTTAATAGTTTCAAGACCAAAAATGCGACAATCAAGTTGAGACAACATGGTATAGCGTCGAGACAAAGCATCAGCAATCACATTATCCTTCCCTTTCTTGTGTTTAATGACATAAGGAAAAGATTCAATAAATTCAACCCACTTAGCATGTCTACGATTCAAATTGGTTTGACTACGAATATGCTTAAGTGATTCATGATCGGAATGAATGATAAATTCTTTAGGCCATAAATAGTGTTGCCACGTCTCTAAAGAACGAACAAGAGCATACAATTCTTTATCATATATGGAATAATTAAGAACATGACCATTCAATTTTTCGCTAAACTAGGCAACATGTTTGCCTTCTTGCATCAAAACACCACCAATACCAATTCCGCAGCATCACATTCAAGTTCAAAAGTCTTACCAAAATCCGGAAGTTGGAGCAATGGTGCGTGCGTAAACTTGTCCTTCAAAAGATTAAAGGACTCCTCTTGTGATGTCCCCCAATGGAACACAACTCCCTTCTTTGTCAACTCAATCAATGGTGTCGGAATGGTGCTGAATTCTTTGACAAAGCGGCGATAAAATCCTGCAAGGCCAAGAAAACTCCGCCCTTGGGAGACTGTCGTGGGCGTGGGTCAACTCCATATCGCCTTCACCTTGGCTCTATCAATCTCAATTCCCTGTGGAGCCACAACATAGCCAAGAAAAGAGACTCGATCCGTGCAAAAGGTGCACTTCTCAAGGTTACCAAACAAACATGCATCTCTCAAAGCATTAAAAACAGCACGTAAGTGAGTCGAATGTTCATCCATGGACTTGCTATAAATCAAGATATCATCAAAGTAAACGACCACAAATTTGCCAATGAAAGGACGTAAAACCTCGTTCATTAATCTCATGAAAGTGCTAGGTGCATTAGTTAAACCAAAAGGCATAACTAACCACTCATACAAGCCGAACTTAGTTTTAAAAGCAGTTTTCCATTCATCGTCAAGTTTCATTCTTATTTGGTGGTATCCACTACGCAAGTCAATCTTTGTGAAAATTATAGCACCACACATCTCATTAAGCATGTCGTCTAGCCTAGGAATAGGATGATGATACCGTATAGTAATGTTGTTAATGGCTCTACAATCTACACACATACGCCAAGAACCATCTTTTTTGGGAACCAAAAGAACATGAACAACACAAGGACTAAGGCTCTCACGTACGTACCCACGGTCCAAAAGGTCTTGGACTTGGCGCTGAATCTCCTTAGTCTCTTGAGATTGGTCCCAGTCGCCGCACGGTTTGGAAAGCTCGCTCCAGGGATCAAATCAATCTGGTGCTCAATCCCTCAAATGGGTGGAAGTCCTGGAGGTATCTCATCAGGGAAAACATCTCTAAACTCCTGCAAAAGGTTAGTGACAGGAATAGGCAAAATGCAAGGCATATTATCAAGAGAAAATAAAGCATCTTTGCACACAAAAGCATAGCATGTATCATTAACATCATCAATTGCAGCAAGGTCTGATTTTGTAGCAAGCATAACAGATTTTTTCAAATGGAGTACTTGCTGTTTTTCAGATTTATCATGTTCATTTGGATCATTAGCAGCAGCAGCTCTCGCCCTATCGGCCTCTATAATCTCAGCTGGGGTCAAAGGCAGTAAAGTAACTTTCTTTCCCTTATGCATAAAAGTGTATGTGTTACTACTACCACGGTGTAAAGCATCATTATCAAATTCCCAAGGTCGACCCAATAAAAGAGAGCATGCTTGCATGGGAACCACATCATAATCAACATGATCAACATAAGCACCAATGAAAAAATGGACTCGGCATGTTTGCGTTACCTTAGCTTTTCCAGAGTCATTTAACCATTGAATATGGTATGGATGTGGATGCGGTCGCGTGGTCAAGCCAAGCTTCTTGACCAAATCAGAACTCACCAAGTTGTTGCAACTTCCTCCATCAATGATGACACATGCACGCCGGTTCTTGATTGCAAAGAAGGTCTGAAACAAATTATGGTGTTGACGTTTATCGGGTTGTTGTACCTGTGTGCTGAGGACTCGCTGCACAATGATGCTCCGCAGCGTCGCTGTGGACGCCCCACCAAGGACGAGGTCGTCATCACCACCGCCATTGTCGTCCGAGGCAGCAGCAACATCATCATCCTCCTCAACATCCGGCGTCGATGTAGCCTTCATCTTCGTGGCGATGTATGCCCGCTGGCTAGGGCAATTCTTTTGCACATGACCAAGCCCATGGCAGCGGTGGCACCGAATGCCGAGGAGCGACCCGTTGAAGCCACGTAAGAAGAACTCTTGGCTGGACCACGCAAAGAATTTTTGTAGCATCTGCAAGGCGTGTCGTGGAAGGTGGCTTCGGTGGCGCTGCTGCCATCTTGTTCACAGGTGGTGGTGGAGAACGAAAACTCGAAGAAGACTTGGGCAGTCCCGTCGATGTAGTCATTCGCGGCGTGTAGAAGGGTCGTCCGGTGCGTGCGTTAGCTGATTTTGTGCATCCCTGCAATTCTTTTCACAATTGTAAATATTGGCCCTTTTGCCAACCATGTCAGCGTCTCACTTGGCGAGCTCCTAGCGATTTGCTCCTTCAACCATTGGTTGAACTGACTCTTATGTTGCCTCATGATCCAAACATCCGGCCGCTCTGGATTCTGTTGCCGAAACACATTCTTGTGCTGGTCGACATAAGGCGCCACTTCAGTCATGTGTTGCAAGACCGGGAAATGGGCTTGAGTATACGTGTCCATATATGCAGTGATTCCTTTCCTTCCGATAGTTCCAATACCCTTTAGCCTCCCCTCATGACGAGATTGAGGCACACCTATCGGTTGAATCTGAGCCATATAATCGACACATAACTCAATGATCTCTTCGCTTGCATAACCTTCGACGATGCTGCCCTCCGGCCGAGATCGATTCCGTACGTAGGACTTGAGAATTCCCATGAACCTCTCAAATGGGTACATGCTACGTAGGAATACGGGCCCACACATTTTTATCTCCCACACAAAGTGAACAATGAGATGGACCATGATATCGAAAAACAAAGGAGGGAAATACATTTCAAGATGACATAGAGTCATCACCACCTTGTCCTGTAGAGCATCTAGTGCTTCGGGATCGATGACCTTATGAGCAATTGTGTTAAAGAAATAACATAGCCTCATGATTGTCTCTCAGATTTTGGTCGGCAAAATATTTCTAATTGCAATAGGAAGCATCTGTGTCATCAGCACATGACAATCATGAGACTTCATGCCATTTAACTTCAAATCTTGCATCGAAACAAGTTTCTTCATGTTGCCGGAGTAACCAGACAGAACTTTGACACCATGCAAGCACTGGCACAGTTCTGTTTTCTCGGCCTTGGACATAGTGTAACACGCAGGGGGAATGTACGTTCGTCCATTATCTGTTAGTCGGTGCAAACTCAGGCCTGATGTCCATATCAGCCAAGTCAAGCCGTGCGTTGACGCCGTCCTTTGTTTTGTCACGAATGTTCAGTAAGAGACCAATCAAGCTGTTACATACATTCTTTTCTACGTGCATGATGTCGATGTAGTGTTGAACATCTAGGTACTTCCAATAAGGTAAGTCCCAAAATATTGATCTCTTCTTCTAGGTGATCTTCTCATGAGCCCTCAATTTGTGTCCCTTTCCGAGGACCACATCTAAATCCTCCATATCATAAACCTCGTGTCCCCTTAAATGTCTAGGAGCTGAACCGTTTTTCTTCTCTTTGTCAAATTGTTTCTTCATCTTGCGGTATGGGTGAGCCCTCCGAAGGAACCGGCGGTGACGCATGTAGACCGTTTTACATGAGTGTCTCAGCCACACACTCTCGGTATCATCTAAACAGTGGTAGCTCACGCTACTGAAAGGATTCATTCCATCTGTACTCAGTCCAAACCTTATATTCCTTGGTTCTGCACCAAAGTCTGCGAAACTCCTATCGATGTTTCTCCGCTAGGCAGAATCAGCAATGTGTCTTAGCATTCCATCCTTCTTGCGCTCCTCCGAGTGCCAACGCAGCAGTTTTGCCTCCTTGGATTTGCAAAAAACCTTTTCAAACGGGGAATTATAGGAAAATACTATGCCACGTTAGCAGGAGGTCCTTTCTTCACCTCTGTTCCCTCGCCGTCATCTGATTGATTGTTACATTTGTATCGGGATGTGTTGCACACCGGACATACATGCATGTTTGCATACTCTTTACGGTATAGGATACAGTCGTTCGGACATGCATATATTCTTTGTACTTCCATTCCCAACGGACAAAGAACCTTCTTGGCTTTATACGTGGTTTTAGGCAGCTCATTTCCCTCCGGAAGCATGTCCGCCAAAAGACCTAGCAGCACCGTGAAAATCTTGTCGGACCAACCGTTGCTTGCCTTCAATTCCAACAGTTCAAGCACGGCCGACAACCTCGTGTACTTGCAGCACGTGAACAAAGGTTTCTCCGAGTCCTCCATCAAGCACCAGAATTTAACATACTCTCTCATCATAGTTCTCTTCTACATCGCGAAGCATCTGATCCAGATTATCATCGTGCAACCTATCCGAATCCGAATCACAATCGACATCATCCGGCGGCATGTCATTCACTTCACCGGCGATGTCATCCGGTGGCATATCATTGTAACACCTCAGCCAAACAATGGCCTGAAATGCTACCAAACTAACAACATAATAAAACTATACTAAGGCATTCTATAAAATTTCGGCAGAGCCTCCTTTGTTTATTGATAAAAATGAAGTTCTAACAATTTTATCAAAAGGTATGAATAACCGCAAGCAAAGTAATTTGGCTACTAAGCAGAAACATCTATAAAACTTAAGTAAAGCACGGAAGCAATATGAAGAAGTTCTAATCCATTATTACATCTTAATCTGAAGGTCATAATCAAATACCACTTGAACTAATCAACAAATAATAATTAGAGTTCTCTATCTTCTCCATGGTGAATATTTCGCAAGTGCAACAATACTAATCCTCTTTATTCCCATGCATGTTGACCTCGTGAAGGTACCTAAAATAAACAAACAACAACAACAAAACAACAAAGAAGAGTGAGTCCAATGACTCAAAAGTATAATCAGAACAAATGCAAGCATGAACATTAACTCTCAAGTTAAACATATTACATATGAATTTCATGCTATGCATTATGATCAAAAGCTCCTCTTTCTCATCTCTTTCGCATTTTACCGTGACGCGGTGTGCATCCGTCAATGCACACCATGCCTGCCCTCGGTGCAGGGACCAATGCCCACACTCGCAAGTGTGGGGACCTCGATGCTTGATCACCGCATGATCAAGACTTCAACAATTCTCAATATGATGCATATATGTGAATGTATCAAAAGATAACGAGCATTCACCATACTACGCATCAACCAATCTCATAAATGCCATAATGTAAACGAACATAAATAGCATTCTCAATTCATCACTTACTCATACTCACAATTTAAACAGTCATGATTCAACCATCATCCAAACAATTCAACAAATCCATAAACACACAGATTTTCTCATCACAAATATACTTGCCTCAACCGCAGAAAATGAAGAACACGTAGAAGGCACAACCCCGGAATCCGCTCTCCTCCTGAATATTTAATTAATAATTACCAACATGATAGTAGCGGGTTTCTAGATATAAAATAATAGCAACCCCAATTAACCCAACAATTTATCTCTATTAAATCCCCAACTCCCTCGCCAAATCTGCCCAACCACAGACAGCCGACTTCCAAAATCATAACTTTCAGTACGTAACTCCAATTAAGCGTTCTTGGACTCTCTAGAAAGATAATTAAATTATCTACAAAAACTTAGTTGGGGAGACTCTCTGATTCTGCCATTAACTAGCCGATCCAAACCCTTTTCTAAAGCATCCAAATTCACGTCGGACTCTCTGGACAGCGCACTAAAACAGGCATAACTTTCGCCCGAAATTCGAATCGGACTTCTTTACCTCTATTGAAAGCTAAGAAACTTATCTACAACTTTCTCAATTTGAAGGACTCCTGAATCGCAACTATTTCCATCGCACAAACCGATCTACTAAACTCTGTCCAGAACTACCCCGATCTGCAGAACAGTAACACTAGAAAATTCATAACTTTCGCTACACAAATCCGAATCACGTTTTCTTGTACTCCCTGGAAAGATAATTAAACCCTCTACAACTTTATAGAAGGGGTCCAGACCTGAATCCCGACGAAACTAGATCAAAACCGCCGAAAAACAACTACCGTCCCAGCAGCCCAGAAAACCGACGAATCTAACTTGATTAAAAACCAATCTAGAGACTACCAGGGATTACCCTTGACGACACGACGGCGAACACGTCGACGAACACGACAACACGGCGATGAACACGCCCGCGATCTCCTCCTCTCTTTCCTCGGGATCCACGCGGTACAGCGACGAACGCCGACGACGGCGCACCGGGAGGAGACGACGGCGATGAAGACGACGACGGCGCACCGGAAGAAGACGTCGTGGCAGCACGGGCGACGGCTGGGGTGGAGGCGCAGGGTGGAGGCGAGGGGTGGGGGCTGCCTAGGGTTTTAAGAGGTGGCCTCCCCTCCCCTCTTGGGCTAGGAAAAACCCACCTGGGCCAAGGCCTAGGCCCAGGTTGTCTTAAATTTTCATAAAACCCCTCAAAACTCTTATAAATTTAATTATTTCACAAAAGTCCCTCTCTCTATTAATTAAACAATTAATTAAACAATTTCCGGTATTACATTCTACCCCTTAAACAGAATTCGACCCGAATTCTAACCGCAACCTCAACAGAAAACAAAACAACCAACTAGCAATTAACTAGCACCGACGTGAACAACGCCGGCATCTTTCAGCATCATGCGAGACTCCAACTCCCAAGTTGCTTCTCTCTCGGTCTGCTGCGACCAAAGCGCTTTGACATACTAAATATTTTTTTTTCTAATTGCTTGCACCTCGCACATAGGTTCTTGAAGATCCAAGTGGTTTGCCAACCTCCCGATCCTTGCTCCTTACATCTGCATAACTTTTCAGCCCGCTCTGGGCAGCCAACAGATTCTGACTCACCAAGGCCACTCGTTGAACTTACGCCCCTACAACACTTCGAATTGTGTAGCTTTAATTCTTGAATGGTGGCTGGTCTTACTCGTTGGTCAACGGTTTTAATGAAGCCCACGCTCCAGATCTTTCAAGTTCTCCTCGATACCGAGTCATACAAAGCGTGTATCCCACACTAGAACCCAAGGTAGTCCTAGTGATACACAAACCCTAAAACTTCGCAATTAACAAAAGCGATTAAATACACATCGGTTATCATTCCTTTAGTACCAACCCACACAATGCACAAGACATATATCTCATGTTTCCATTCTCAATCGATCTCTTTACCTTAGCAATGAGCACCCCCTTAAACACGGGCACACCACAGGGGTCAAGGTAAACCCACTCTTTCACACACAGAATACAACCGAAAATAAGGGATTCTTATTGCAATCACGCATCACCCACTCCCCACCAAAGGGTCAAATCATAAAGAAAATCGAGGATTCAACATAAGAACCTCTCCACCTTCCAAGTAGGTGGTTTGCAAACAAACAACACATACGTCAAAGGGAATCACTCAAATGTCAAACCCGTCCATTTTTTTTCCTAAACCGAAAAACCACACAAGCCAACAAAAAGTCAACTCAAACCACAAAAGACTTTTCTCTCATCACGTAGCTCAAACAAGAATCAGGGAGCATTTTACTACCGATTTTTTTTATTAAACTTCCTCTTGAATCACGAGGTTCCAAATTATCCCATACCATACTAGCTCAATTCTCTTAAATTGGCAACATCAACTCTATGTTCAAACCGAGTGCATCCAACACACTTTTGTAGAGGGACTCGCTATTCTCATAATAACATACTCTAGTCAACTCCTCTTCCCACATGTTACTTTAACGAATAATTTCCAATGCACCTCATCGTTATTTTTCACCCACCAACACTTCACCACAAATCTTAAGGACAATCAACAAGAATTTCTCGGCTCACATACCCATTTACTACATCCAAAGGATACTATCAAGGAACATCATAATATTCGAATCCACTCCTTCCACTATTCTCACGCAATAACATTAGCCTCCAAGGTTCTAGCATAGATCACCAACCAAAATTTTCCATCTCTAAGGCTTCTATACATATACTTCGATATATTTAATACAAAGACTCTTAAATTCAGTGACTAAAATTTCCACAATCAACCATACTCAATCATTAACAACCATATGAAACATATTCTCAACTTGATTATCTGTAGAAAGATTCTAACTCCTAGAGGGTTACTCACTGAGCTAAGTTATACATGGCAAAAATTCAACAATCCTTACTATCCCAATAATTCCCACAACGGTTGGGCTTCTTCACAATTATAAACTCATTAACTACACCATCATAATCATTCTAATAATCCTTGCAAAGTACCCCATCATGATGCTCCAATAAAATTGATCAAGATTCCCATACTTTCAATAATTCCAACGTTCCACAAAATGAACGTAACACTCATGAACCACACTAGGTTCTTCTAGTTGCAACAATAAAACTATTTAGCCCCAAGGACAACATCTTCTTTAAATCAAATCCTCATCGAGAATTATTCAACGAACAATTTATCACTCCAAGAATCTCAAGTATCTTGATACCCACAATCTCACCCAGACTAATCATAAAACCACACCAACCAGTTGCCATACACATCTTAAAGGTCTTTGCAACCCAAACTGCGTACCCTTTCTTGGAGAAGCAAAGAAGAAAATCTCAAGACAATGTCCATCTGCGATAAACACAAAACCAAGAAAACAAAGATCTTGGACAACAAAGGATAAGACCACGGTGAAGGCGCATGCCTCCTCGAGACGAAAACATCAAATCTCAACCAATACGAATACAAGATTGTCATTTGAGCTCCGAAACTCTTAAGCGGCGAAAATAAGAAGTCAAACACACTTCACAAAGATTGCACAACTTGACTTCAACCTTCATAACTTTTATCAAACTTTTCCTTTTAACAAAGAGAACAACCTTCTTTGAATACGGTATCACCTTAACAATTCCAACAAAAGAAGAGTTGAAGACCACAACACATTAATTCTTTAAGAACTAATTAAAATCCTCAACACGACACTTTGCTTAAAACAATTTCAGCTACCACATAAATCATGAGATCAAAGATCGCATACACACTATCAAAACTTTTGATTTAAATAGTACCAAAGAATTTATTCAAATTCTTCTATTTAATGAACCTTCAACATTACCATCATAACCACAAATGGACCAACATACTAACATCGAATAATACATTCTTAACAAGCATCATCATATCCTCAACTCCTTCATAAACTTTTCCAAAAGAAACATAAGAAATCATTGCATCATGTTTCTAATATCTAAGTAAGGTTGCAACTACTTGATCTAGGAGAACCTAGTGCATAAGCCACATAAATAGAACAAAGCTCTTAAACAAGATGATACTAGAACAAGATAATATCAGAAATCATGCTAGTATAAATTTCTTACTAGATTTCATATATTCCATTCTTTATTGGTGCTCAACTCTAACTTAGCACCAATTGATTGTACTCTATTCACTATTGGCAATAATTGATTATTATTCGGTCATAACAACATTCATGATCCTAACTCCATTTTACAATTATAAGACATTCATGAGCATAGATTTTGTATCCTACCTTACATTCAGAAATTAGAATGGAAATGACTTTAAACTTCAATGATACCAGCTCGTAAGACAAGTTTCTACAAGTCAATGCATCAACCTTCATCTATTCCTTTATACGTATTTCAACAATCTAGCATGGTAAAAGATAGATGAAACTAGCAATTGTGCATGCTCATAAAGCATCTAAATAAAAGACATATTAAGGGTCAATATTACCAAGGTAATATTCTAACACCTCCTTACTTAATCATTCCAAACGGTCGGATTAATTACTAAAGACACAGATAATTCAATTTATCCAATCATGATAGACATTTTAACAATCATAATAATCATTCCGGTTCTTATTACACACTCCTCAATAACTCCATGAGTTACTATCATGAGTAAACAAATTCTTAATCATAGTTCTTCTAAAAACTATTACAGGGCAATATCAAATTAAACAACTACACTTCCAAGGATACTAGTAAAAAATTTAATTATACACTATGCTAACATATCAACCTTATGAATTAGTTTATACGACTACCACCTTCCACTTAAGCATAGCAAAACAACATAAAGGATTTTAACACTCTCTTTCAAAAGGAAAAGGAACAATAAACTTCAACGCTCGAGGTAAAGAGAAAACATAGATCCAAAGCTTTCACATAACAATGAGTTTTGCAACTCAAAATTCGCATTAATAAAAGAAAACACCAAGCGAACAATGAGCCATGATTCGCAACAAGACAAACTCCCACGAAGGAACTAACCTTACAAATCAACAAAAAGCACAGGTAGCAAAGTATCTCAGTAGTCCGGAAAGAAACAATAATCGCTTCAAGGAATGTAGAGACCAATTGCATACCCTCAACCGCAAGAACCACAATCTCAAAAGAAATTATTAACTCCAATCACCCAAGAATTGGCCGAAATCAACTTAAGGATAATAACAACTTTTCTAATAAATTCATCCGCAACACCTGCAATTAAGTTACCTGAGGTAACTACATTGCTAATCCTCATACTACAAACAATGATATAATCGGCAATACCAAGGTAGCACATCACAACATCTACATCATATCATTGACTATTCTCGGTCATAACAAATCATAGGAGTAAATCATAATCATACAAGATTATCAATAACCATACAAGATTATCTCATAATGTAAATCATCAATATAACATGTCAAAAGCATAAATGCAATGCTTGACCCATCCCATCCTCACTGCACCAGTGTGTCAATTTAATAGTTTAATTACCACGGACCTAAAGCCCGCTCGATACCAATCAGAACACCCCACCAAACAATGGCCCGAAATGCTACCAAACTAACAACATAATAAAACTATACTAAGGCATTCTATAAAATTTCGTGAGCCTCCTTTGTTTATTGATAAAATGAAGTTCTAACAATTTTATCAAAAGGTATGAATAACCGCAAGCAAAGTAATTTGGCTACTAAGCGAAACATCTATAAAACTTAAGTAAAGCACGGAAGCAATATGAAGAAGTTCTAATCCATTATTACATCTTAATCAAGGTCATAATCAAATACCACTTGAACTAATCAACAAATAATAATTAGAGTTCTCTATCTTCTCCATGGTGAATATTTCGTGCAAGTGCAACAATACTAATCCTCTTTATTCCCATGCATCTTGACCTCGTGAAGGTACCTAAAATAAACAAACAACAACAACAAAACAATAGCAAGAGTGAGTCCAATGACTCAAAGCAAGTATAATCGTAACAAATGCAAGCATGAACATTAACTCTCAAGTTAAACATATTACATATGAATTTCATGCTATGCATTATGATCAAAAGCTCCTCTTTCTCATCTCTTTCGCATTTTACCGTAACGCGGTGTGCATCCGTCAATGCACACCCATGCCTGCACCCTCCGGCAGCAGGGACCAATGCCCACACCGCAAGTGTGGGGACCTCGATGCTTGATCACCGCATGATCAAGACTTCAACAATTCTCAATATGATGCATATATGTGAATGTATCAAAAGATAACAAACATTCACCATACTACGCATCAACCAATCTCATAAATGCCATAATGTAAACAGAACATAAATAGCATTCTCAATTCATTACTTACTCATACTCACAATTTAAACAGTCATGATTCAACAATCATCCAAACAATTCAACAAATCCATAAACACACAGATTTTCTCATCACAAATATACTTGCCTCAACCATGAGAAAATGAAGAACACGTAGAAGGCACAACCCCCGGAATCCGCTCTCCTCCTGAATATTTAATTAATAATTACCAACATGACAGTAGCGGGTTTCTAGATATAAAATAATAGCAACCCCAATTAACCCAACAATTTATCTCAATTAAATCCCCAACTCCCCTCGGCCAAATCTGCCCAACCACAGACAGCCGACTTCCAAAAATCATAACTTTCAGTACGTAACTCCAAATTAAGCGTTCTTGGACTCTATAGAAAGATAATTAAATTATCTACAAAAACTTAGTTGGGAAGACTCTCTGATTCTGCCATTAACTAGCCGATCCAAACCCTTTTCTAAAGCATCCAAATTCACGTTGGACTCTCTGGACAGCGCACTAAAACAGGCATAACTTTCGCCCCGAAATTCGGAATCCGGACTTCTTTACCTCTATTGAAAGCTAAGAAACTTATCTACAACTTTCTCAATTTGAAGGACTCCTGAATCGCAACTATTTCCGTCGCACAAACCGATCTACTAAACTCTGTCCAGAACTACCCGATCTGCAGAACAGTAACACTAGAAAATTCATAACTTTCGCTACACAAATCCGAATCACGTTTTCTTGTACTCCCTGGAAAGATAATTAAACCCTCTACAACTTTATAGAAGTGGTCCAGACCTGAATCCCGACGAAACTAGATCAAAACCGCCGAGAAACAACTACCGTCCCAGCAGCTCAGAAAACCGACGAATCTAACTTGATTAAAAACCAATCTAGAGACTACCAGGGATTACCCTTGACGACACGACGACGAACACGTCGACGAACACGGCGACGAACACGCCCGCGATCTCCTCCTCTCTTTCCTCCGGATCCTCGCGGTACAGCGACGAACGTCGGCGACGGCGCACCGGGGGAGGAGGCGACGACGATGAAGATGACGACGGCGCACCGGGAAGAAGACGTCGGGGCAGCACGGGCGGCGGCTGCTGGGGTGGGCGCGGGGTGGAGGCGCAGGGTGGGGCTGCCTAGGGTTTTAAGAGGTGGCCTCCCTCCCTCTTGGGCCAAGAAAACCCACAGGCCAAGGCCTAGGCCAGTTTGTCTTAAATTTTCATAAAACCCCTCAAAACTCTTATAAATTTAATTATTTCACAAAAGTCCCTCTCTCTCTATTAATTAAACAATTAATTAAACAATTTCCGGGGTATTACAATAATTCACTTCACCGGCGATGTCATCCGGCGGCATATGATCATTCACTTCGCCATGACTGGTCCAACATGTATAACCCTTTTTGAATCCCCTCTGAATCAAGTGCGCTTCTATTTGCTCTCGGTTCTTAAACAACTTTAAATTCTCGCAGTCAGTGCATGGACAGTACATATATTCCACCCCCTTATTCAACATATCCTCCTCGACGGCTCTTGTAAAAGCAGACACGCCATTAATGTACTCTTCACTCACGCGGCTCGCGACATATATCCAGCTTCGGTCCTACGTTACGTACATATATAACAACTTAGTATTAAAAATTAGATTAACTAATTATTACTACATATATACCGGCCACATGTATTATATTGAGGCTTAATTTGCTAGCTCAATTCATATTATAAACACAACAGCTATTATATAACCAAGAATTTTGCAAATTAACTATCTTCAATAACACTCACCAATTACTTAGATCTAAATTGTAATGCAATTAAAGAAAACATAAATTTCATTACTAACCATATCTAGAGAAACCAGGAAAGTATGAGTGAATCTTCAAAGCTCAATCTCTGCCTCTTCCCACCAAATTAACTGGCCTGAAATCGCCTAGCTTGCCTCCTGAGCGAAAGAGTGTGCAGAAGTGGCTAGATCTGGATCGAAATAAAGACAGATGCGGTCTGAGCAGCGCAATAAAAGCTTAGTGGCATTATCACAGATGGTTTTTAATTAAAAACCGTCTGTGAATGATCACAGACGGTTTTTTATTAAAAACCGTTTAAAAACCGTATGTGATAATCTGGGATTATCACAGACGGTTCTTAATACATACCATCTGTGATATTAAAGTATCACAGATGGTTCATCGATATGAACCGGCTGTGATACTCCTTTTCTCCGATGCCGCCAACACAGACGGTGTCCAAATTAAAACCGTCTGTGTTAGTGTCAGTCACAGACAATTTTGTCAAACCGTCTGTGATTTGCCGTCTAGTATTAGCCTTTCTATTGTAGTGAAGCATGCCACATACTTAAGAACTAAGTGTAGAGCAATAGGTTGCTATATGAGGCTACTAGCTCATCTAGATTTAAGGTTTGCTTCACGGACGGTAGGCTTTGACTTTTTCTTCTGATATCTTATTGTGCTCTTTATAATTGGTTTAGCCATTGTTGAGATGTCTGTCATTGATATAAATCGTTTGATCATGTTAAGTCTAGTTTTGGTAGTGTTACATAATATATGACTTTATATGATCTAAAGGGCTCTACTAAAAAAGATAGCTTGGTCAAAATATTAAATCAATGCAAAGTGACTTAGATAATCTACAAAGCTTCTGGATATTTACTCTCATTGCTCCTTCTTAGAATTTTTCTTTTATGGAGTTTTTGATGATTACATTGCCAAAGGGGGAGAGATAGGGTAAAAATGGGAGAAATTGGAGGAAAAATTGGAAGAATTTGTTAAAATTGCTCTCTTATGTTGAGTGGGAATTTTTGGGAGTTTTCTGAGCTTTCTGTGTGGTCTAAGGGAGTTAGCTCATGTGGTCTAAGTGGCAAGTTTTCTAATCTTTTGGCTTTCTGCTGTGGTCTGTTGCTTTCTCTTGTTGTGCTGTGGCCTGATAGCTTTTCTTGTTGTGGTTTGCTACTTTCTCTTGCTGTGTTGTGGTCTGCAGCATTGAATTTTTTCTTTTGCAAATTCTCCCATTCAAGAGTTTTTGAGGTGTTGTCAATGTATTCATCAAGGGGAAGATCGTTATACCATGCGATGATCGTGTACTTAGTGATGATAAATAATTGACATTGGGTTTCATTGGAATTTGCATTTTTGAAGTTCTGGTCGATGTGCTTTTGTATTTGAGTTTTCAGGACGGACAATGACCATGGCATGTGAGCAAGTTTGAATGACCACGACAGATGAGCAAGTGGTATGACTGCATTGTGTTGGGCGGTATGACTAGAAGACGTCGGCCATGCTTGGTAGTCAGTGGTTCGAACGGCTTTGTCTAATCAGCAAGTTTCGACCATGACTATCTTCGTCCACAGACAGTAGTCTGATCAACCTTGTGATTGATGGTCCGATCGGTAGGTCTGAACTACAGATTTCGACCATGTCAAGCTTCGACCACATCTGACTTCAACCACGTCCGACTTTGACCATGTCTGATTTCGACCATGTCCGTCTTCGATCACGACATTTCAACTATAGAACATTGACTACGGCAGAATGATCATACATGGTCGAAGATGGTAAGTTATGGTACTTTTTACGATCATAGCTACAATGATTTTTGATGGTCGAGCTACAGTACCTTGTCTATAATCATAGCTAAAGTAACCGGTTGATAGTAGTAGACTATACTAGTCGGTACTCGATAGTGTAACACCCCAGCCAAACAATTGCCTGAAATGCTACCAAACTAACAACATAATAAAACTATGCTAAGGCATTCTATAAAATTTCGTGAGCCTCCTTTGTTTATTGATAAAATGAAGTTCTAACAATATTATCAAAAGGTATGAATAACCGCAAACAAAGTAATTTGGCTACTAAGCAGAAACATCTATAAAACTTAAGTAAAGCACGGAAGCAATATGAAGAAGTTCTAATCCATTATTACATCTTAATCTGAAGGTCATAATCAAATACCACTTGAACTAATCAACAAATAATAATTAGAGTTCTCTATCTTCTCCATGGTGAATATTTCGTGCAAGTGCAACAATACTAATCCTCTTTATTCCCATGCATGTCGACCTCGTGAAGGTACCTAAAATAAACAAACAACAACAACAAAACAACGAAGAGTGAGTCCAATGACTCAGCAAGTATAACTGTAACAAATGCAAGCATGAACATTAACTCTCAAGTTAAACATATTACATATGAATTTCATGCTATGCATTATGATCAAAAGCTCCTCTTTCTCATCTCTTTCGCATTTTACCGGTAATGCGGAGTGTGCATCCGTCAATGCACACCCATGCCTGTACCCTCGGGTACAGGGACCAATTGCCCACACTCCGCAAGTGTGGGGACCTCGATGCTTGATCACCGCATGATCAAGACTTCAACAATTCTCAATATGATGCATATATGTGAATGTATCAAAAGATAACGAACATTCACCATACTACGCATCAACCAATCTCATAAATGCCATAATGTAAACAGAACATAAATAGCATTCTCAATTCATCACTTACTCATACTCACAATTTAAACAGTCATGATTCAACAATCATCCAAACAATTCAACAAATCCATAAACACACAGATTTTCTCATCACAAATATACTTGCCTCAACCGCGAGAAAATGAAGAACACGTAGAAGGCACAACCCCCGGAATCCGCTCTCCTCCTGAATATTTAATTAATAATTACCAACATGACAGTAGCGGGTTTCTAGATATAAAATAACAGCAACCCCAATTAACCCAACAATTTATCTCAAATAAATCCCCAACTCCCCTCGGTCAAATCTGCCCAACCACAGACAGCCGACTTCCAAAAATCATAACTTTCAGTACATAACTCCAATTAAGAGTTCATGGACTCTCTGGAAAGATAATTAAATTATCTACAAAAACTTAGTTGGGGAGACTCTCTGATTCTGCCATTAACTAGCCGATCCAAACCCTTTTCTAAAGCATCCAAATTCACGTCGGACTCTCTGGACAGCACACTAAAACAGGCATAACTTTCGCCCAGAAATTCGAATCCGGACTTCTTTACCTCTATTGAAAGCTAAGAAACTTATCTACAACTTTCTCAATTTTAAGGACTCCTGAATCGCAACTATTTCCGTCGCACAAACCAATCTACTAAACTCTGTCCAGAACTACCCCGATCTGCAGAACAGTAACACTAGAAAATTCATAACTTTCGCTACACAAATCCGAATCACGTGTTCTTGTACTCCCTGGAAAGATAATTAAACCCTCTACAACTTTCTAGAAGTGGTCTAGACCTGAATCCCGACGAAACTAGATCAAAACCGCCGAGAAACAACTACCATCCCAGCAGCCCAGAAAACCGACGAATCTAACTTGATTAAAAACCAATCTAGAGACTACCAGGGATTACCCTTGACGACACGACGACGAACACGTCGACGAACACGACGAACACGGCGATGAACACGCCCGCGATCTCCTCCTCTCTTTACTCCGGATCCACGCGGTACAGCGACGAACGTCGGCGACGGCGCACCGGGGGAGGAGACGACGACGATGAAGACGACGACGGCGCACCGGGAAGAAGACGTCGAGGCAGCACGGGGCGGCGGCTGCTGGGGTGGAGGCGCAGGGGTGGAGGCGGGGTGGGGGCTGCCTAGGGTTTTAAGAGGTGGCCTCCTCCCTCTTGGGCCAAGAAAAACCCACCGGCCAAGGCCTAGGCCCGTGTTGTCTTAAATTTTCATAAAACCCTCAAAACTCTTATAAATTTAATTATTTCACAAAGTCCTCTCTCTATTAATTAAACAATTAATTAAACAATTTCCGGGGTATTACATTCTACCCCCTTAAACAGAATTCGACCCCGAATTCTAACTGCAACCTCAACAGAAAACAAAAACAACCAACTAGCAATTAACTAGCACCGACGTGAACAACGCCGGTATCGCTTTCAAGCATGCGAGACTCCAACTCCCAAGTTGCTTCTCTCTCGGTCTGCTGCGACCAAAGCGCTTTGACATACTAAATTTTTTTTTCTAATTGCTTGCACCTCGCACATAGGTTCTTGAAGATCCAAGTGGTTTGCCAACCTCCCGATCCTTGCTCCTTACATCTGCATAACTTTTCAGCCCGCTCTGGGCAGCCAACAGATTCTGACTCACCAAGGCCACTCGTTGAACTTACGCCCCTACAACACTTCGAATTGTGTAGCTTTAATTCTTGAATGGTGGCTGGTCTTACTCGTTGGTCAACGGTTTTAATGAAGCCCACGCTCCAGATCTTTCAAGTTCTCCCTCGATACCGAGTCATACAAAGCGCTGTGTATCCCACACTAGAACCCAAGGTAGTCCTAGTGATACACAAACCCCTAAAACTTCGCAATTAACAAAAGCGATTAAGTACACATCGGGTTATCATTCCCTTTAGTACCAACCCACACAATCACTTGACACATATATCTCATGTTTCCATTCTCAATCGATCTCTTTACCTTAGCAATGAGCACCCCCTTAAACACGGGCACACCACAGGGGTCAAGGTAAACCCACTCTTTCACACACAGAATACAACTGAAAATAAGGGATTCTTATTGCAATCACGCATCACCCACTCCCCACCAAAGGGTCAAATCATAAAAGAAAATCGAGGATTCAACATAAGAACCTCTCCACCTTCCAAGTAAGTGGTTTGCAAACAAACAACACATACGTCAAAGGGAATCACTCAAATGTCAAACCCGTCCATTTTTTTCCTAAACCGAAAAACCACACAAGCCAACAAAAGTCAACTCAAACCACAAAAGACTTTTCTCTCATCACGTAGCTCAAACAAGAATCGGGGAGCATTTTACTACCGATTTTTTATTAAACTTCCTCTTGAATCACGAGGTTCCAAATTATCCCATACCATTCTAGCTCAATTCTCTTAAATTGGCAACATCAACTCTATGTTTAAACCGAGTGCATCCAACACACTTTTGTAGAGGGACTCTACTATTCTCATAATAACATACTCTAGTCAACTCCTCTTCCCACATGTTACTTTAACGAATAATTTCCAATGCACCTCATTGTTATTTTCACCCACCAACACTTCACCACAAATCTTAAGAACAATCAACATGAATTTCTCGGCTCACATACCCATTTACTACATCCAAAGGATACTATCAAGGAACATCATAATATTCAAATCCACTCCTTCCACTATTCTCACGCTATAACATTAGCCTCCAAGGTTCTAGCATAGATCACCAACCAAAATTTCCCATCTCTAAGGCTTCTATACATATACTTCGATATATTTAATACAAAGACTCTTAAATTCAGTGACTAAAATTTCCACAATCAACCATACTCAATCATTAACAACCATATGAAACATATTCTCAACTTGATTATCTCAGAAAGATTCTAACTCCTAGAGGGTTACTCAACGAGCTAAGTTATACATGGCAAAATTCAACAATCCTTACTATCCCAATAATTCCCACAACGGTTGGGCTTCTTCACAATTATAAACTCATTAACTACACCATCATAATCATTCTAATAATCCTTGCAAAGTACCCCATCATGATGCTCCAATAAAATTGATCAAGATTCCCATACTTTCAATAATTCCAACGTTCCAGCAAAATGAACGTAACACTCATGAACCATAGCTAGGTTCTTCTAGTTGCAACAATAAAACTATTTAGCCCCAAGGACAACATCTTCTTTAAATCAAATCCTCATCGAGAATTATTCAACGTAACAATTTATCACTCCAAGAATCTCAAGTATCTTGATACCCACAATCTTACCGGACTAATCACAAAACCACACCAACCAGGTTGCCATACACATTTTAAAGGTCTTTGCAACCCAAATCAGAATAACACCCGACCTAACATAGGCACGAAATGCTACTAACTATCCACAATATATCAACAACTAATATAAATTACCTAAAAATTTCGGCATGACCTCCTTTGTTTATTAACGTAATAACAGTTCCGACAAGCATGAATAGCACAAGTTCTAAATAATGAACGGAAAGATAATATCAAAAGGTACTAAGTCTTTATTACATTTAATCGATGAAATATAAATCGAACCAATTAAGCTATCAAGCCAACAAGATTATCATGACTGTCTTTATTTCTTAATGAAGGAATTGTGCACGTGAATCTGAACTAGCCATTCATGTCCCCATGTATGCCGATCTCACATTGGTACCTAAAATAGACAAACAACAACAAGAGTGAGTCCAACGACTCAAAAGTATAACTATATCAAATGCAAGCATGAACATTAACTCTCAAGTTAAACATATTACATATGAATTTCATGCTATGCATTATGATCAAAAGCTCCTCCTTCTCATCTCTTTCGCATTTTACCGTGACGCGGAGTGTGCATCCGTCAATGCACACCCATGCCTGCACCCTCCGTGCAGGGACAATTGCCCACACTCCAAAGTGTGGGGACCTCGATGCTTGATCACCACATGACCAAGACTTCAACAGTTCTCAATATGATGCATATATGTGAATGTATCAACAAGATAACATGCATTCACCATACTACGCATCAACAAATCTCATAAATGCCATAATGTAAACAGAACATAAATAGCATTAACAACTCAGAACATTACTCAAATTCATAAGTAAAGCATTCATAACACAAACACCACTCATATCATCCAAATCACTCAATCACACAGATTAATCATAGCAAGGTTATACTTGCCTCAACCGCGAGACAACGAAGAACGAGCGTATATAAACCCCGAATCCGCTCTCCTCCTGAATAATTAATTAATAATTACTAACATGACAGTAACGGATTTCTAGATACAAAATAATAGCAACCCCAATTAACCCAACAATTTATCTCAAATAAATCCCCAACTCCCCTCGGCCAAATCTGCCTATCCACAGATAGCCGACTTCCAAAAATCATAACTTCCAGTACGTAACTCCAAATTAAGCGTTCTTGGACTCTATGGAAACATAATTAAATTATCTACAAAAATTAGTTGGGAGACTTTCTGATTCGGCAATTAACTAGCCGATCCAAACCCTTTCTAAAGCATCAATATTCACGTCGGACTCTCTGGACAGCGCACTAAAACAGTCATAACTTTCACCCAGAAACTTGGAATCTGGACTTCTTTACCTCTCTGGAAAGCTAAGAAACTTATCTACAACTTTCCCAATTTGAAGGACTCCTGAATCGCCACTATTTCCGTCGCACAAACCGATCTACTAAAATCTGTCCAGAACTATCTCGATCTGCAGAACAGTAGCACTAGAAAATTCATAACTTTCGCTACACAAATCCGAATCACGTTTTCTTGTACTCCCTGGAAAGATAATCACGTCCTCTACAATTTTCTGGAAGGGGTCCAGACCTGAATCCGACGAATCTACCCCAAAACTGCCGACTAACAACTTCTGTTCCGGCAGCCCAGAAAACCGACGAATCTAACTCGATTAAAACTCATCTAGAGATTAACAGGGTTACCCTTGACGACACGATGACGAACACGTCGACGAACACGACGACGAACACGACGACGAAGAACACGCCCGTGATCCCTTCCGCGAACTCCTCCGCTCCTTCCTCCGGATCCAAGCGGTGCCGCGCGGAGAGACGACGACGGCGCACCGGAAGAAGACGTCGGGCAGCACGGGCGGCGGCTGGGGGGGCGCGGGGCTGGGCGCAGGGGTGGGGCTGCCTAGGGTTTTAAGAGGTGGCCTCCCTCCCTCTTGGGCCAAGAAAAACCCACAGGCCAAGGCCTAGGCCCAGGTTGTCTTAAATTTTCAGAAAACCCCTCAAAACTCTTATAAATTTAATTATTTCACAAAAGTCCCTCTCTCTATTAATTATACAATTAATTATACAATTTCTGGGGTATTACACAAACTGCGTACCCCTTTCTTGGAGAAGCAGAAGAAGAAAATTTCAGCACAATGTCCATCTGCAATAAACATAAAACCAAGAAAACAAAGATCTTGGACAACAAAGGATAAGACCACAGCTGAAGGCGCATGCCTCCTCGAGACGAAAACATCAAATCTCAACCAATACGAATGCAGTATTGTCATTTGAGCTCCAGAAACTCTTAAGCAGCGAAAATAAGAAGTCAAACACACTTCACAAAGATCGCACAACTTGACTTCAACCTTCAAAACTTTTATCAAACTTTTCCTTTTAACAAAGAGAACAACCTTCTTTGAATACGGTATCACCTTAACAATTCCAACAAAAGAAGAGTTGAAGACCACAACACATTAATTCTTTAAGAACTAATTAAAATCCCTCAACACGACACTTTGCTTAAAACAATTTCAGCTACCACATAAATCATGAGATCAAAGATCGCATACACACTATCAAAACTTTTGATTTAAATAGTACCAAGGAATTTATTCAAATTCTTCTATTTAATGAACCTTCAACATTACCATCATAACCACAAATGGACCAACATACTAACATCAGAATAATACATTCTTAACAAGCATCATCATATCCTCAACTCCCTTCATAAACTTTTCCAAAAGAAACATAAGAAATCATTGCATCATGTTTCTAATATCTAAGTAAGGTTGCAACTACTTGATCTAGGAGAACATAGTGCATAAGCCACATAAATAGAACAAAGCTCTTAAACAAGATGATACTAGAACAAGATAATCTCGAAATCATGCTAGTATAAATTTCTTACTAGATTTCATATATTCCATTCTTTATTGGTGCTCAACTCTAACTTAGCACCAATTGATTGTACTCTATTCACTATTGGCAATAATTGATTATTATTCGGTCATAACAACATTCATGATCCTAACTCCATTTTACAATTATAAGACATTCATGAGCATAGATTTTGTATCCTACCTTACATTCAAAATTAGAATGAAAATGACTTTAAACTTCAATGATACCAACTCGTAAGACAAGTTTCTACAAGTCAATGCATCAACCTTCATCTATTCCTTTATACGTATTTCAACAATCTAGCATGGTAAAAGATAGATGAAACTAGCAATTGTGCATGCTCATAAAGCATCTAAATAAAAGACATATTAAGGGTCAATATTACTAAGGTAATATTCTAACACCTCCTTACTTAATCATTCCAAGCGGTCGGATTAATTACTAAAGACACAGATAATTCAATTTATCCAATCATGATAGACATTTTAACAATCATAATAATCATTCCGGTTCTTATTACACACTCCTCAATAACTCCATGAGTTACTATCATGAGTAAACAAATTCTTAATCATAGTTCTTCTAAAAACTATTACAGGGCAATATCAAATTAAACAACTACACTTCCAAGGATACTAGTAAAAATTTAATTATACACTATGCTAACATATCAACTCGATAATTCAACCTTATGAATTAGTTTATCGACTACCACCTTCCATTTAAGCATAGCAAAACAACATAAAGGATTTTAACACTCTCTTTCAAAAGGAAAAGGAACAATAAACTTCAACGCCGAGGTAAAGAGAAAACATAGATCCAAAGCTTTCACATAACAATGAGTTTTGCAACTCAAAATTCGCATTAATAAAAGAAAACACCAAGCGAACAATGAGCCATGATTCGCAACAAGACAAACTCCCACGAAGGAACTAACCTTACAAATCAACAAAAGCACGGTAGCAAAGTATCTCGGTGAGTCCTGAAAGAAACAATAATCGCTTCAAGGAACAGGTGAGACCAATTGCATACCCTCAACTGCAAGAACCACAATCTCAAAAGAAATTCATTAACTCCAATCGACCAAGAATTGGCGAAATCAACAAGGATAATAACAACTTTTCTAATAAATTCACCCATAACACCGCAATTAAGTTACACGAGGTAGCTACATTGCTAATCCTCATACTACAAATAATGATATAATCTGGTAATACCAAGGTAGCACATCACAACATCTACATCATATCATTGACTATTCTCACCATAATACCATAGGAGCAAATCATAGTCATACAAGATTATCAATAAGCATACAAGATTATCTCATAATGTAAATCATCAATATAACATGTCAAAAGCATAAATGCAATGCTTGACCCATCCCATCCTCTGTGCACCGTGTGTCAATTTAATAGTTTAATTACCACGGACCTAAAGCCCGCTCGATACCAACTGTAACACCCGGCAAACAATTGCCTGAAATGCTACCAAACTAACAACATAATAAAACTATGCTAAGGCATTCTATAAAATTTCGGCAGAGCCTCCTTTGTTTATTGATAAAATGAAGTTCTAACAATATTATCAAAAGGTATGAATAACCATAAGCAAAGTAATTTGGCTACTAAGCGAAACATCTATAAAACTTAAGTAAAGCACGGAAGCAATATGAAGAAGTTCTAATCCATTATTACATCTTAATCAAGGTCATAATCAAATACCACTTGAACTAAT
The DNA here is from genome assembly GCA_036346245.1 of Bonia amplexicaulis. Taxonomy (NCBI): domain Eukaryota; kingdom Viridiplantae; phylum Streptophyta; class Magnoliopsida; order Poales; family Poaceae; genus Bonia; species Bonia amplexicaulis. Next base: position 118,912 of record JAYGGG010000418.1, on the reverse strand, counting down.
CAACAAATAATAATTAGAGTTCTCCATCTTCTCCATGGTGAATATTTCGCAAGTGCAACAATACTAATCCTCTTTATTCCTATGCATGCTGACCTCGTGAAGGTACCTAAAATAAACAAACAACAACAACAAAACAACAGCAAGAGTGAGTCCAATGACTCGGCAAGTATAATCGTAACAAATGCAAGCATGAACATTAACTCTCAAGTTAAACATATTACATATGAATTTCATGCTATGCATTATGATCAAAAGCTCCTCTTTCTCATCTCTTTCGCATTTTACCGGTGTCGCGGTGTGCATCCGTCAATGCACACCATGCCTGCACCCTCAGTGCAGGGGACCAATGCCCACACTCCGCAAGTGTGGGGACCTCGATCTTGATCACCGCATGATCAAGACTTCAACAATTCTCAATATGATGCATATATGTGAATGTATCAAAAGATAACGAGCATTCACCATACTACGCATCAACCAATCTCATAAATGCCATAATGTAAACAGAACATAAATAGCATTCTCAATTCATCACTTACTCATACTCACAATTTAAATAGTCATGATTCAACCATCATCCAAACAATTCAACAAATCCATAAACACACAGATTTTCTCATCACAAATATACTTGCCTCAACCGCGAGAAAATGAAGAACACGTAGAAGGCACAACCCCCGGAATCCGCTCTCCTCCTGAATATTTAATTAATAATTACCAACATGACAGTAGCGGGTTTCTAGATATAAAATAACAGCAACCCCAATTAACCCAACAATTTATCTCAAATAAATCCCCAACTCCCCTCGGCCAAATCTGCCCAACCACAGACAGCCGACTTCCAAAAATCATAACTTTCAGTACATAACTCTACATTAAGCGTTCTTGGACTCTCTGGAAAGATAATTAAATTATCTACAAAAACTTAGTTGGGGAGACTCTCTGATTCTGCCATTAACTAGCCGATCCAAACCCTTTTCTAAAGCATCCAAATTCACGTTGGACTCTCTGGACAGCACACTAAAACAGGCATAACTTTCGCCCAGAAATTCGGAATCCGGACTTCTTTACCTCTATTGAAAGCTAAGAAACTTATCTACAACTTTCTCAATTTTAAGGACTCCTGAATCGCAACTATTTCCGTCGCACAAACCGATCTACTAAACTCTGTCCAGAACTACCCCGATCTGCTGAACAGTAACACTAGAAAATTCATAACTTTCGCTACACAAATCCGAATCACGTGTTCTTATACTCCCTGGAAAGATAATTAAACCCTCTACAACTTTCTAGAAGGGGTCCAGACCTGAATCCTGACGAAACTAGATCAAAACCGCCGAGAAACAACTACCGTCCCAGCAGCCCAGAAAACCGACGAATCTAACTTGATTAAAAACCAATCTAGAGACTACCAGGGATTACCCTTGACGACACGACGACGAACACGTCGACGAACACGGCGACGAACACGCCCGCGATCTCCTCCTCTCTTTCCTCCGGATCCTCGCGGTACAGCGACGAACGTCGGCGACGGCGCACCGGGGAGGAGACGGCGACGATGAAGACGACGGCGGCGCACCGGAAGAAGGCGTCGGGGCAGCACGGGGCGGCGGCTGCTGGGGTGGAGGCGCAGGGGGGGGGGCTGCCTAGGGTTTTAAGAGGTGGCCTCCCTTCCCCTCTTGGGCCAAGAAAAACCACACAGGCCAAGGCCTAGGCCGGTTGTCTTAAATTTTCATAAAACCCTCAAAACTCTTATAAATTTAATTATTTCACAAAGTCCTCTCTCTATTAATTAAACAATTAATTAAACAATTTTCGGGGTATTACATTCTACCCCCCTTAAACAGAATTCGACCCGAATTCTAACCGCAACCTCAACGAAAACAAAACAATCAACTAGCAATTAACTAGCACCCGACGTGAACAACGCCGGCATCTTTCACAGCATGCGAGACTCCAACTCCCAAGTTGCTTCTCTCTCGGTCTGCTGCGACCAAAGCGCTTTGACATACTAAATTTTTTTTCTAATTGCTTGCACCTCGCACATAGGTTCTTGAAGATCCAAGTGGTTTGCCAACCTCTCGATCCTTGCTCCTTACATCGCATAACTTTTCGACCGCTCTGGCACCAATGATCTCGACTCACCAAGGCCACTCGTTGAACTTACGCCCCTACAACACTTCAATTGTGTAGCTTTAATTCTTGAATGGTGGTGGTCTTACTCGTTGGTCAACGGTTTTAATGAAGCCCACGCTCCGATCTTTCAAGTTCTCTCTCGATACCGAGTCATACAAGCGTGTATCCCACACTAGAACCCAAGGTAGTCCTAGTGATACACAAACCCCTAAAACTTCGCAATTAACAAAAGCGATTAAGTACACATCGGGTTATCATTCCCTTTAGTACCAACCCACACAATCTGACAACACATATATCTCATGTTTCCATTCTCAATCGATCTCTTTACCTTAGCAATGAGCACCCCTTAAACACGGGCACACCACGGGGTCAAGGTAAACCCACTCTTTCACACACGAATACAACTGAAAATAAGGGATTCTTATTGCAATCACGCATCACCCACTCCCCACCAAAGGGTCAAATCATAAAGAAAATCGAGGATTCAACATAAGAACCTCTCCACCTTCCAAGTAGGTGGTTTGCAAACAAACAACACATACGTCAAAGGGAATCACTCAAATGTCAAACCCGTCCATTTTTTTCCTAAACCGAAAACCACACAAGCCAACAAAAGTCAACTCAAACCACAAAAGACTTTTCTCTCATCACGTAGCTCAAACAAGAATCGGGAGCATTTACTACCGATTTTTTTATTAAACTTCCTCTTGAATCACGAGGTTCCAAATTATCCCATACCATACTAGCTCAATTCTCTTAAATTGGCAACATCAACTCTATGTTTAAACCGAGTGCATCCAACACACTTTTGTAGAGGGACTCTACTATTCTCATAATAACATACTCTAGTCAACTCCTCTTCCCACATGTTACTTTAACGAATAATTTCCAATGCACCTCATTGTTATTTTTCACCCACCAACACTTCACCACAAATCTTAAGAACAATCAACATGAATTTCTCGGCTCACATACCCATTTACTACATCCAAAGGATACTATCAAGGAACATCATAATATTCAGAATCCACTTCTTCCACTATTCTCACGCTATAACATTAGCCTCCAAGGTTCTAGCATAGATCACCAACCAAAATTTCCCATCTCTAAGGCTTCTATACATATACTTGATATATTTAATACAAAGACTCTTAAATTCAGTGACTAAAATTTCCACAATCAACCATACTCAATCATTAACAACCATATGAAACATCTTCTCAACTTGATTATCTCAGAAAGATTCTAACTCCTAGAGGGTTACTCACTGAGCTAAGTTATACATGGCAAAAATTCAACAATCCTTACTATCCCAATAATTCCCACAACGGTTGGGCTTCTTCACAATTATAAACTCATTAACTACACCATCATAATCATTCTAATAATCCTTGCAAAGTACCCCATCATGATGCTCCAATAAAATTGATCAAGATTCCCATACTTTCAATAATTCCAACGTTCGAAAAAATGAGCGTAACACTCATGAACCACAGCTAGGTTCTTCTAGTTGCAACAATAAAACTATTTAGCCCCAAGGACAACATCTTCTTTAAATCAAATTCTCATCGAGAATTATTCAACGAACAATTTATCACTCCAAGAATCTCAAGTATCTTGATACCCACAATCTCACCCGGACTAATCACAAAACCACACCAACCAGGTTGCCATACACATCTTAAAGGTCTTTGCAACCCAAACTGCGTACCCTTTCTTGGAGAAGCGAAGAAGAAAATTTCAGCACAATATCCATCTGCAATAAACACAAAACCAAGAAAACAAAGATCTTGGACAACAAAGGATAAGACCACACCAAAGGCGCATGCCTCCTCGAGACGAAAACATCAAATCTCAACCAATACGAATACAAGATTGTCATTTGAGCTCCGAAACTCTTAAGCGGCGAAATAAGAAGTCAAACACACTTCACAAAGATCGCACAACTTGACTTCAACCTTCAAAACTTTTATCAAACTTTTCCTTTTAACAAAGAGAACAACCTTCTTTGAATACGGTATCACCTTAACAATTCCAACAAAAGAAGAGTTGAAGACCACAACACATTAATTCTTTAAGAACTAATTAAAATCCTCAACACGACACTTTGCTTAAAACAATTTCAGCTACCACATAAATCATGAGATCAAAGATCGCATACACACTATCAAAACTTTTGATTTAAATAGTACCAAGGAATTTATTCAAATTCTTCTATTTAATGAACCTTCAACATTACCATCATAACCACAAATGGACCAACATACTAACATCGAATAATACATTCTTAACAAGCATCATCATATCCTCAACTCCTTCATAAACTTTTCCAAAAGAAACATAAGAAATCATTGCATCATGTTTCTAATATCTAAGTAAGGTTGCAACTACTTGATCTAGGAGAACCTAGTGCATAAGCCACATAAATAGAACAAAGCTCTTAAACAAGATGATACTAGAACAAGATAATCTCGAAATCATGCTAGTATAAATTTCTTACTAGATTTCATATATTCCATTCTTTATTGGTGCTCAACTCTAACTTAGCACCAATTGATTGTACTCTATTCACTATTGGCAATAATTGATTATTATTCGGTCATAACAACATTCATGATCCTAACTCCATTTTACAATTATAAGACATTCATGAGCATAGATTTTGTATCCTACCTTACATTCAGAAATTAGAATGGAAATGACTTTAAACTTCAATGATACCACTCGTAAGACAAGTTTCTACAAGTCAATGCATCAACCTTCATCTATTCCTTTATACGTATTTCAACAATCTAGCATGGTAAAGATAGATGAAACTAGCAATTGTGCATGCTCATAAAGCATCTAAATAAAAGACATATTAAGGGTCAATATTACCAAGGTAATATTCTAACACCTCCTTACTTAATCATTCCAAACGATCGGATTAATTACTAAAGACACGATAATTCAATTTATCCAATCATGATAGACATTTTAACAATCATAATAATCATTCGGTTCTTATTACACACTCCTCAATAACTCCATGAGTTACTATCATGAGTAAACAAATTCTTAATCATAGTTCTTCTAAAAACTATTACGAGGCAATATCAAATTAAACAACTACACTTCCAAGGATACTAGTAAAAATTTAATTATACACTATGCTAACATATCAACCGATAATTCAACCTTATGAATTAGTTTATCGACTACCACCTTCCATTTAAGCATAGCAAAACAACATAAAGTTTTAACACTCTCTTTCAAAAGGAAAAGGAACAATAAACTTCAACGCTCGAGGTAAAGAGAAAACATAGATCCAAAGCTTTCACATAACAATGAGTTTTGCAACTCAAAATTCGCATTAATAAAAGAAAACACCAAGCGAACAATGAGCCATGATTCGCAACAAGACAAACTCCACGAAGGAACTAACCTTACAAATCAACAAAAAGCACGGTAGCAAAGTATCTCGAGAGTCCGGAAAGAAACAATAATCGCTTCAAGGAGCAGGTGAGACCAATTGCATACCCTCAACTGCAAGAACCACAATCTCAAAAGAAATTCATTAACTCCAATCACCAATAATTGGCGAAATCAACAAGGATAATAACAACTTTTCTAATAAATTCACCCGCAACACCTGCAATTAAGTTACCTGAGGTAGCTACATTGCTAATCCTCATACTACAAATAATGATATAATCTGGTAATACCAAGGTAGCACATCACAACATCTACATCATATCATTGACTATTCTCAGTCATAACAGTCATAGGAGCAAATCATAGTCATACAAGATTATCAATAAGCATACAAGATTATCTCATAATGTAAATCATCAATATAACATGTCAAAAGCATAAATGCAATGCTTGACCCATCCCATCCTCATGTGCACCGGTGTCAATTTAATAGTTTAATTACCACGGACCTAAAGCCCGCTCGATACCAATCAACACCCCCCACCAAACAATTGCACGAAATGCTACCAAACTAACAACATAATAAAACTATGCTAAGGCATTCTATAAAATTTCGTGAGCCTCCTTTGTTTATTGATAAAATGAAGTTCTAACAATATTATCAAAAGGTATGAATAACCGCAAGCAAAGTAATTTGGCTATTAAGCAGAAACATCTATAAAACTTAAGTAAAACACGGAAGCAATATGAAGAAGTTCTAATCCATTATTACATCTTAATCTGAAGGTCATAATCAAATACCACTTGAACCCGTCAATGCACCCCATGCACCTGCCCTCAGTGCAGGGACCAATGCCCACACTCGCAAGTGTGGGGACCTCGATCTTGATCACCGCATGATCAAGACTTCAACAATTCTCAATATGATGCATATATGTGAATGTATCAAAAGATAACGAGCATTCACCATACTACGCATCAACCAATCTCATAAATGCCATAATGTAAACAGAACATAAATAGCATTCTCAATTCATCACTTACTCATACTCACAATTTAAACAGTCATGATTCAACCATCATCCAAACAATTCAACAAATCCATAAACACACAGATTTTCACATCACAAATATACTTGCCTCAACCGCGAGAAAATGAAGAACACGTAGAAGGCACAACCCCCGGAATCCGCTCTCCTCCTGAATATTTAATTAATAATTACCAACATGACAGTAGCGGGTTTCTAGATATAAAATAACAGCAACCCCAATTAACCCAACAATTTATCTCAAATAAATCCCCAACTCCCTCGGCCAAATCTGCCCAACCACGACACCGACTTCCAAAAATCATAACTTTCAGTACATAACTCCAATTAAGCGTTCTTGGACTCTCTGGAAAGATAATTAAATTATTTACAAAAACTTAGTTGGGTAGACTCTCTGATTCTGCCATTAACTAGCCGATCCAAACCCTTTTCTAAAGCATCCAAATTCACGTCGGACTCTCTGGACAGCACACTAAAACAGGCATAACTTTCGCCCAGAAATTCGGAATCCGGACTTCTTTACCTCTATGGAAAGCTAAGAAACTTATCTACAACTTTCTCAGTTTTAAGGACTCCTGAATCGCAACTATTTCCGTCGCACAAACCGATCTACTAAACTCTATCCAGAACTACCCCGATCTGCAGAACAGTAACACTAGAAAATTCATAACTTTCGCTACACAAATTCGAATCACGTGTTCTTGTACTCCCTGGAAAGATAATTAAACCCTCTACAACTTTCTAGAAGGGGTCCAGACCTGAATCCCGACGAAACTAGATCAAAACTGCCGAGAAACAACTACCGTCCCAGCAGCCCAGAAAACCGACGAATCTAACTTGATTAAAACCAATCTAGAGACTACCGGGATTACCCTTGGCGACACGACGGCGAACACGTCGGCGAACACGATGAACACGGCGACGAACACGCCCGCGATCTCCTCCTCTCTTTACTCCGGATCCACGCGTGCAGCGACGAACGTCGGCGACGGCGCGCGGGGAGGAGGCGACGGCGATGAAGGCGACGGCGGCGCACCGGAAGAAGGCGTCGAGGCAGCACGGGCGGCGGCTGCTGGGTGGAGGCGCGGGGTGGAGGCGCAGGGGTGGGGGCTGCCTAGGGTTTTAAGAGGTGGCCTCCCTCCCTCTTGGGCCAAAAAACCCACAGGCCAAGGCCTAGGCCGAGGTTGTCTTAAATTTTCATAAAACCCTCAAAACTCTTATAAATTTAATTATTTCACAAAGTCCTCTCTCTATTAATTAAACAATTAATTAAACAATTTCCGGGGTATTACAGATAGTCGTGGACTTTACTGGTTGATTCTCGTAGTCGTGGACTTTACTGGTCGATACTCGATAATCGTGGATTTTACTAGCCATCATCGATGAAAAAGGACAGGGCAAGGGTGTGTCATCGACGGTGAACCCTCAGCTATACTGGTATATACAGAAGATGAGTTGAGTCTTGAGTATTGTGTTCATGGAAAAGAGACAAGTGTATGAAGTTTGATGATAATGAGCATGTGGTGATGAGATAATAGTGAATTAATTTGACATGCTAAGATGATGCTTACCTTGTTTATTATTACGCTTTGTACTTACGAGTCGGGACTCACCCTTGCTTATTTGTTGTTTTAGGCTCCTTGATGATGACATACATGGGAGGAAGTAGTACATGGATATTTACACTTCATAACTCTTTATTTCGCCTAGCAATACTTTACTTTTGGTCATGAATAATTTAGTGTCATTCATTTTAATAATTGGTTAATTTGTGATTTTCCTTAGTTTATTGCAATCTGTGATATTGCTAGATGATGTGGTCCTTAGCTTAGATTTATTTATGATGATTTGGTAATTGTTTAGTTCATATTAATTCCAATTGGTGATCAATCAAGTTGCTGAAATTTATATTTAATTTCATATGATTTATTGATTCTTGAATTTTAGATATCATAAATGCTTACCTATTGGTTTAAATTGGTAGTGATAGTGGTCATAGGTGACACCTTGGGCATATGTTAAGCCGGGTGTTACACTAACTTCTTGGGGGTTTGCAACGAGAAGAGTTCAAGGTGGCTCTGCAGATGGGTGCAGCTCAACTTCTCCAAGTGGTGACTTAGGAGATGGAAAGCCAGATGAATGGGGCTGTTGTTGCTCTTCCTCCTACTGATGAGACGCTACCTGATGAGGAATGTAACAGCCCAAATTGGGGCAATTTAATTTTTTTTAATAAATTTGGCATTTGGCTCTTTCTCAAATTCTTTTGGCTTTGGGATTTGAATTGAAAACCAAAATTCAAATTTAGAAATTTGAATTATAAACCAAATGCATATCAAATCCCAACTCAAATTCAAATCAAAATTGAAATTCAAACTCAAATCTAAAATGGAAATAAATCAAAAACCAGAAATTCAATTTTGTGCTGGCCCAATTCTCCTCCACTCCTCTCTCATTCGTTAGCCTAACGAAAAAGAAGCTCTGACTCTCCAAATGTGCAACAGAAGACAAGGTAGTCTTTGCCACTTACCATCTCAAGGAAACAATAGTTGTTTGGTGGGAGAACTACCTGGCCACCTGAGGAGGAGAAAGCCCCATAGCTGAGGAAGCCTTCGAGGAGGAAGAAGAGGCCGAAGATTAAGATGAAGAAAATGTTGAGGATCAAGAAGACGTAGCTGATCCAACAATCACAGCTATCCCAGACCAAATTTAAAGCCACCTTTATGACCAATTTTGTGCCCATCGAAAGAATGTGCATGAAGAAGAATGAGTTGAGGGCATAGAAGCAAGGGGATATATCAGTCAATAAGTACCTCACCAAGTTTAATCAGCTAGCCTGCTACACACTAGGAGATGTGTGGGATGAACAGAAGATCGATCATTTCTAGGAGGGAATGCATGAGTAGTTGAGAATACAACTGATTATCCAAGAATTCCCTAGTTTTCATCACTTTGTCAACAAGGCTCTTATCTTGGAAAACGAAAGGAAGAATATGAAGGCCAGCCATAAGTGCAAGCTCGATGCTTAGAGGCCACATGGGAGTTATCCCCAGAGGTTCTACAGGAACCCCTCTTTCCCTAGGCCAACAACAGCCTTACCACCTAGAGTTCCAGTTCTAGCACCCCATCCAAGTATTAACATGCTCCGCACTCCCTGTCTTGCAATCCAACCCACTGGGACCAACCCTACCGTAGCCAACCTCAACTGCTTCAACTACATAGAAACGGGACACTTTGCCAACCATTGCCCGCAACGCCAGGTCAAGCTAGTAAAGTTCAACCTAGGAACCACTCTAGCTCACAGCCAGACATTAATGCCCAACAAAGGATATTAAACACCACATGCAACCAGGATGGTGTAACACCCCAGCCTAACATAGGCCTGAAATGCTACTAACTATCCACAATATATCAACAACTAATATAAATTACCTAAAAATTTCGGCATGACCTCCTTTGTTTATTAACGTAATAACAGTTCCGACAAGCATGAATAGCACAAGTTCTAAATAATGAACGGAAAGATAATATAAAAAGGTACTAAGTCTTTATTACATTTAATCTGATGAAATATAAACTGAACCAATAAAGCTATCAAGCCAACACGATTACCATGACTGTCTTTATTTCTTAATGAAGGAATTGTGCACGTGAATCTGAACTAGCCATTCATGTCCCCATGTATGCTGATCTCACATTGGTACCTAAAATAGACAAACAACAACAAGAGTGAGTCCAACGACTCAGCAAGTATAACTGTATCAAATGCAAGCATGAACATTAACTCTCAAGTTAAACATATTACATATGAATTTCATGCTATGCATTATGATAAAAACTCCTCTTTCTCATCTCTTTCGCATTTTACGGTGTCGCGGTGTGCATCCGTCAATGCACACCATGCCTGTACCCTCGAGTGCGGGGACCAATGCCCACACTCCGCAAGTGTGGGGACCTCGATGCTTGATCACCGCATGACCAAGACTTCAACAATTCTCAATATGATGCATATATGTGAATGTATCAAAAGATAACGAGCATTCACCATACTACGCATCAACCAATCTCATAAATGCCATAATGTAAACAGAACATAAATAGCATTCTCAATTCATCACTTACTCATACTCACAATTTAAACAGTCATGATTCAACCATCATCCAAACAATTCAACAAATCCATAAACACACAGATTTTCACATCACAAATATACTTGCCTCAACCGCGAGAAAATGAAGAACGCGTAGAAGGCACAACCCCCGGAATCCGTTCTCCTCCTGAATATTTAATTAATAATTAGCAACATGACAATAGCGGGTTTCTAGATATAAAATAACAGCAACCCCAATTAACCCAACAATGTATCTCAATTAAATCCCCAACTCCCCTCGGCCAAATCTGCCCAACCACAGACAGCCGACTTCCAAAAATCATAACTTTCAGTACGTAACTCCAACTTAAGCGTTCTTGGACTCTCTAGAAAGATAATTAAATTATCTACAAAAACATAGTTGGGGCGACACTCTGATTCTGCCATTAACTAGCCGATCCAAACCCTTTTCTAAAGCATCCAAATTCACGTCGGACTCTCTGGACAGCGCACTAAAACAGGCATAACTTTCGCCCAGAAATTCGGAATCCGGACTTCTTTACCTCTATTCAAAGCTAAGAAACTTATCTACAACTTTCTCAATTTTAAGGACTCCTGAATCGCAACTATTTCCGTCGCACAAACCGATCTACTAAACTCTGTCCAGAACTACCCGATCTGCAGAACAGTAACACTAGAAAATTCATAACTTTCGCTACACAAATCTGAATCACGTGTTCTTGTACTCCCTGGAAAGATAATTAAACCCTCTACAACTTTCTAGAAGGGGTCCAGACCTGAATCCCGACGAAACTAGATCAAAACCACTGAGAAACAACTACCGTCCCAGCAGCCCAGAAAACCGACGAATCTAACTTGATTAAAACCAATCTAGAGACTACCAGGGATTACCCTTGGCGACACGACGATGAACACGTCGGCGAACACGACGAACACGGCGGCGAACACGCCCGCGATCTCCTCCTCTCTTTCCTCCGGATCCACGCGTATGCGGTGGCGACGTCGGCTACGGCGCGCCGGGAGGAGACGACAACGATGAAGGCGACGACGGCGCACCGGAAGAAGACGTCGGGGCAGCAGGGCGGCGGCTGCTGGGGTGGAGGCGCAGGGGTGGGCGCGGGGTGGGGGCTGCCTAGGGTTTTAAGAGGTGGCCTCCCTCCCTCTTGGGCCAAGAAAAAACCACCTGGGCCAAGGCCTAGGCCCAGGTTGTCTTAAATTTTCATAAAACCCCTCAAAACTCTTATAAATTTAATTATTTCACAAAAGTCCCTCTCTCTATTAATTAAACAATTAATTAAACAATTTCTGGGGTATTACAGAATCAGAGTATCTACATATTATGAAAGTTGTAGATAATTTCCTTAGCTTTCTAGGAAGGTCAAGAAATCATGATTCCGACACTCGGGGTGAAAGTTATGACAATTTTAGTGCGCTGTCCGAGAGCCGTCACGAACATTGATGTTTTAGAAAATAGGATGGTGCGGGTGAAGATGGCCGAATCAGGAGGCTCACCACTAGATTTTGTTAGATAATTTAATTATCTTTCGAAAGCCCGAGAACGACTTATTTGGACTTGGTACTAATAGATATGAATTTTTGAAGTTACTTTCCTTGAGGGGACGGGGTGACCGGTAGGATTCGGGTTTTGAACCAAGCTAAACATGTTGGGATAGTTTGTGAGTGTTTTTATTTAATCTAAAGATCCACTACTGTTGCCTTAGCAAATATTATAATTATTATTCAGAGGAGGACGATTCCGAGTGCACACTTCGCACATCCCCGTTTTCACGTGGTTAAAGGCAAGTATAATGATGGTTTTAAATTTGTAGCGTGGATTGTTGATGATTGAAGGTTTGCAGATGTTTGATCTATGTTATGAGTATATGTGATCTTGATTATGATAATGACATGTTGATACTGTTTATGGTCGATTGCAATTGAAGGCATTCATGAGAATTTCTGATGCATAGATGTTGTGAATGCAAGTTTTATTTGTTGAGACATTCACGCATATGCATCATGTTGATTTATTGAAGTCTTTGTCACGAGATGACCAAGCGCCGAGGTCCCCGTCATGTTGATGACATGACGGGCTAAAGGTCCCCATACTTGTGGAGTATGAGCAATTGGTCCTGTGCGGATGGTGCGGCATGGGTGTGCATTGACGGATGCACACCCTGTATTACCGGTAAAATTCAAAAGAGAAGAGATAAAAGAGATTTTTGATCATATTGCATAGCATAGTTTATTTATATGATTGATGGATGAATTTGTGAAATGATGTTCACGGTTGCTCTTGTTATTACTTATTATATTTGCTGAGTCGTTGGACTCACTCTTGTTGTTGGTTTTGTTATTGTTGTTTATTTTAGGTACCTACATGAGGTCGGCATGCATGGGGATAAAGGAAGATTAGTTTTGTTGCACTTGCACGATCTACTCACCATGGAAGAAAGAAAGAACATTAAACAATATTTATTGAATAACTCAAGTGGTATTTGATTAATGATTATCAGGTTTAAAATGTAATAAATGATTAGAACTCTTTTACATCGCTTCTGTTCTTTATCTAAGTATTATTATTATGAGTGCCATGGTAAACATAATCCAATTTTGCTTAGAAATGATTATATTGCTTACTGTTATTCATATCAATTGATTATACTTGTTGGAACCTCTGATTTAAACAATAAACAAAGGAGGTGCTGCCGAAATTTTGTAAGACGTATATTCGTTTATCCTTGCTATGTTGTTAGTTTGGTAGCATTCCAGGTCATTGTTTGGTGGGTGTTCTGATTAATATCGAGCGGTACAGTAGGTCCGTGGTTAATGAAATATTAAACTTGACACACTAAGCACTATAGGTGGGAATGGGATTTGCATTGCATGTATATTTTTTTCTTTGTCGAATTTCATACTTGATTGTGTACTTATGTGTGACTTTGTGTTTGTTTGTGATATAGAGATGGCAAAGGGTAGAGGCCGTGGTCGTGGTCGTGGCGGCGGTCTTGGGACAAGGCTAGGCTGTGCCCACTTTGAGGTTCGAACTCGGCCGGGAGGCCAGTTCTGTGGGATCAGAGGAAGAAGTTGCTTCAGCGGTTCAGGGGAACCAGACTCCGCCCACAGCACCTAGGGCCGCACCTGTGGCCATTCCTGCGACATTACCGGCGATGGGTGCTATGGGCTTGCACCAGTGGAATGCTTTGAGATTGGACACCTTCGATGGTTTGAGCATGCCAGTTGATGCTGCCAACCGGCTGCGGCGAGATAGAGGCATCCGGGAGTGTTGGGACCGACATCGAGGCGGCGAGTGCGGTTTGTAGCCTTCGGTGAAAGGGCAAGCGAATCTCTGGTGGGAGGGAGTCCTGTCAGCCAGAACCGCCGCCCATGGGCCAGCGACTTGGGAAGAATTTGTGGAGCAATTCAGGAGGAGGTTTTACCCTGCCTCATTTGTGGAAAGAATGGAAGTGTCGTTGAATAGTTATAAGCAGGGCAAGATGTCAGTGTCAGAGTACGAAGTTGGTTTCAATAATTTAATCTGCTTTGTATCATTTGTGGCTACTAATGATGTGGAGAAAGCCAAGAGGTTTCGCAGAGGGCTCAGGCAGGAATTTCTCCAAGTGTTGGGGGCTTTGGAGCTTCGTGACTTTGGCTCTTTGGTGGAGCAAGCTAGGGGCATGGAGCTAGAGATGCAGATTGGGGAAGGATTGTAGGGTACAGGTGGTACTGTGACTTCTGAAGGTACGGAGAGCAGTCAGAAGAAGAGTTATGGTGGTAGTGGATCAACGTTGAAGCCAGTTTCCAAGAAGTTCAAGGGGCCGCCAAATTCATTCAAGTCTAGGTTCACCAAGCCCCAAGCATCATCTACCTTTCGTTCTTCAGCAAGTGCTCCTATGGTGCGTCCGGCTCCAGGACATGGAATGAAATGTTTCAAGCGTCGAGATGGTCATCGTGCTTCAGAATGTGCTTGGTTTGGAGCTTGTCGCCATTGTGGTCAGGAGGGCCATAAGGCATTGGTTTGTAAGCGGAACCCCGCCAGCATCATTAAATGGGAACCAGTTCACGCATCGTCTTCAGCGCTAGCGGCTTCTTCTCGAGGGTCAATGCAGATGCTAGCAGCCGTGTAATACCCCGATCGTCGTTACGGCATAAGATTTTAAATCAACCGCGAAATCGTCGATTTTTCGGTAAATCGCGGGAAGGGAAAAATATAAATTGTAGAACATTGTAAAATGAATTAAATAAATTAAAACAATTAATTATGATGTTTTGGGCTGTTCGAAGGGGTGGGCCAACCGCTTTGGGCCAGTCAGCCCAAATGGGGGCCCGTACCCCTCCTAAACCCTAGCACCCCTCTTTATAAACCCCCTCCCTTGGTCCCTCCCCTTTTTCCACCCCAAACCAGCCACCACCACCCCCCCTTGGGCGCCCCCCCTTCTCCCCCTTGCTGCTGCCATGGTGCCAAGGAAGAAAAGAAAGGGAAGAGAGGAAGGAGAAGGAGAAGGAGAAGAAGAACAAGAACAAGAAGAGGAAAAATTGGGGAAAATTTTCATCTAGGTAATTTTCTCCCATCCCAAATCCTCTGTTTTATGGATTAATTAGGGTTCTTGGCACAGAATTTGATGGTACATAATAGATCAATTGCCCGATTAGAGTTTAGTCGCAGGCTGATTTTAGATCTATTCGCGCAGTGCGGTTTGTCTCACGGTTTGGATCTAGGAAACGAATTTTCCTGCGAGTCTTCCCAAAAGAAAAGTTGTAGAGGACTTCCAGATGTATCTTCTATAGTTTTTGTAAATTTTTCTACTGTGGGATATGGGAGATACGGAGTCGGAAATACCGCTGTCCGGCAGGCGGACAGATTAGTACAGTCCGACGGTGATCCGGGGTTTAAAAATAGTAAAAGAATTTTCTGGCCTTGGCCGTAGTTGGGAAAGTTGTAGATAATTTAGATATATAGGTTCTGTATAAATTTGAGAATTGTTAGACCTCTGTGCTGTCTTGGGCACGCGTTTGAACGCGGCTGCCCAATCTGCCAGAGCAGAGTTCTTCCTCTGTTTTGGGCATTAATTTACTCCTAGCTGTGGTTAAACTAAAAATAGGAGTTCTTCATGAAAATTGTAGGTTTTTAAGTCACGAATCCATAGAGGTATTGTTTTCTGTTTTTTGATCTATATTTTTAAAGATACAAAATTAGGAAGCAGCGCTGCTGCAGAGATGAAATTATTCAATTGTGGAGCGGAGAGGAGTTTACGCGGTTCGGGTTTCTAGCGATGTTTTATATATTTATGTCATGCTTGTATGCTGTGGTTGTGTGCTGAGAGTTATCTTATGGACAGGTGGCCTTGTCCCTGAGCGCTCTTGATTTTCGTTGTACTTCGCTTCGTCGGATTGAGGCAAGTAAACGTAGCGGTGGTTGCTACCGTTTAACCTGTTGTTCCTACTACTTTCAGTTTACATTATTATCGTAATTTGATACAATTGTCATGATTGCATGATATTTTAATTGTGAAGATGGAAACAATTATTTATTCATAGATATGTTGATAAATTGCTAATAGACATGTGGAATTCTTGCTTAATGTTATAATGGGATGATGAAATTAGTATGTGGTGGATGTGGAGATGTTGAGAGCATGATAATGCTCCTTGTGGATGAATTAATGTGATTTATGATTTATCATATCATTCATGTCATATCATGTCATTTGCATGTATGTATGTCGCCGCACATGCCACGATCGTACTGGTACAACCTCTTCTCCCGCGGGAAGCAAGATAAGCATTCATATGCATTTATTTGTTGTTTAAATGACTGCATCCATATGCCATTTTGCATTGATATGTAATATGTTGTGGTGAAGATATGTTGTGGAAAGGTTTATTTGCATTCATATGTAATATGTTGTGGTGAAATTATTTTGTGGATTATTCAACTTCATAGTTGTAATGTGGAATTTACAATTTCATTGTTGTGTTGTGGATTTGGCTCATGTGAGCTATTTGTGGTATGAGGATTGTGGTTGTAGTTGTGGAACGGGATTCGTCCCTTGTGTATGGTAAGGATTGTGATGGTGGCATGAGACCCTTTTCTCTTGTATTAAATGTGGATAGTGATTGTGGATATGAAAAGTAATAAAGTATTGAAGTAAGACATACATATGTTTTATTGCCTTTGGTAGCGGTAGTGGATGAGGTTTTCAAGTAGTCAATCATGATTTAATTATTTATGCTTTACCGTCATTGGTAGTGAATTGAGGTTGAGAATATAAACGTTGTTGATTGTGGAAGATTACATGTTGATGATTAATCTTTTACATTTAATACGGGATAAAATGACAGCATTCATATGCCAATTAAATCTGAAATTTAAGAGGTATGATTCATGAAGGTTTACGGTGGTTTAATAATTATTGTAATGCCCCAGATTGTTTTATTAATTGTTATTTAATTATTTGTTTGATTAATAAATAGAGAGGGACCTAGAAGGAAAAGATTGAAAATTAAAAGAGTTTTGAGGGTTTTCGAAAAGTTAATCAAACACAGGCCTAGGCCTTGGCCGGTGGGTTTTCTTGGCCCAAGAGGGAGGGAGGCCACCCTTTTACCCAGTGCCCCCCCCCCCCTAGCCGCCTCCCCCCGCCCTGCAGCCGCCGCCCCTCCTGCACCCACCATGCCGCCGCCCCGGCAGCCCTGCCTTTGCCGCACCAGCCATTGCCGCCCGACGTCTCCTCCTTCCCGGTCGCCGTCGTCGTCATCCGTCGCTGCACCGCTTGGATCCGGAGGAAGGAGAAGAGGAGTTCGCGGAAGAGATCCCGGGTACTTCCTCCTCGTCGTGTTCTTCATCGTCGTGTCTTCAAGGGTAATCCGTTGCCCCGTATTAGATTGATTTGAGTTGGTTTAGCGACGTCGGTTTTCGGATCTAGTAGGACAGTTTCTGTTGGTCGGCTGTTTTGATCTAGTTCCGTCGGGATTCAGGTCTGGACCCCTTGTAGAAAATTGTAGAGGGCATAATTATCTTTCCAGGGAGTACAAGACCACGTGATTCGGATTTGTGTAGAGAAAGTTATGAACTTTCTAGTGCTGCTGTTCTGCAGATCGGGGTAGTTTTGGACAGATTTTAGTAGATCGGTTTGTGCGATGGGAAATCGGGCGAATCAGAAATTCTTCATGTTAGGAAAATTTTAGATAATTTTCTTAGCTTTCCAGAAAGGTCAAGAAGTCCGGATTCGGATGATCTGGGCGAACGTTATGGCTGTTTTAGTGCGCTGTCCAGAGAGGTTGTCGTGACTATTGATGTTTTAGAAAAGGGATTGGATCGGGTAGAAAATGGCAGAATAAGAGAGGCTTCCCAACTAAGTTTATTTAGATAATTTAATTATCATTTTAGTAAAGTCTGAGAACGCTTAATTTAGATTTTCGTACTGGAAGTTATGGATTTTTGAAGTCGGTTTGTCGTGGTTGGGCGATTTGGCGAGGGAGTTGGGGAGTTTAATTGAGATAAATTGTTGGGGTAATTGGGATTGCTGATATTTTGTATCTAGAAACCCGTTACTGTTATGTTAGTAATTATTAATTAATTATTCAGGATGAGAGCGGATTCCGGGGATTTCGCCTTCTGCTCATTCTTCGTTGTCTCGCGGTTGAGGCAAGTATATCTTTGTTATGATTAATCTATGTGATTTGATGATTGGGATGATATGAGTGATGATTGAGTTGTGAATGCTTTACTTGTGAATTTTAGTAAAGTTATGAGTTGATAATGCTATTTATGTTCTGTTTACATTATAGCATTTTTGAGATTAAATTGATGCATAGTATGTTGAATGCTGTTTACCTTGTTGATACATTCACATATATGCATCATGCTGAGAATTGTTGAAGTCTTGGTCACGTGGTGATCAGCGTCGAGGTCCCCACACTTGTGGAGTGCGGGCATTGGTCCCTGCACAGGGTACAAGCATGGGTGTGCATTAACGGATGCACACTCCGCATTACCGGTAAAATGCGAAGAGATGAGAATGGACTTTTGATCATATTGCATAGCATGAAATTCATATGAAACATGTTTAACTTGACAGTTAATGTTCATGCTTGCATTTGTTACATTTTATACTTGCTGAGTCGTTGGACTCACCCTTGTTGTTGTTTGTTTATTTTAGGTACCAATGTGAGATCATCATACATGGGGACATGAATGACTAGTCCGGATGCACGTGCACTATTCCTTCAATAAGAAATAAGAACGATCATTATAATCTTAGTGGTGGTTAGTTTAATTGGTTCATTTAATATTCATCAAATTAAATGTAATAATGATTAGAACTAGTTGATATCGCTTAGTTCTTTATTATGGAAATAGAACTGTTTACATTTATCTAGATTTGCTATTAATGATTGAATAGATAAGACTTTGTCGAATCTTTTGGAATAATTATTAGAAGTTTTAATTTTGGCTAGAGGTCGGTAGCATTTTAGGCCATTGTTTGGCTGGGGTGTCACAGTTGGTATCAGAGCGGGCTGTAGGTCCGTGGTAGTGAAAATATTAAATTTGACACACCGTGCATGAGATGGGGATGGGTTTTGCATCGCATCGGTATTATTCTTCTTGATTCGATTATTAATTGTGTGTTATGTGTGACTCTATATTTATTTATGTTATATAGAGATGGCAAGGGTAGAGGCCGTAGTCGTGGTCGTGGCGTGAGAGCGCCGGGCTGAAGCAGTGTGCCCCGCTAGTGGAATGTAACTCTGCTGCCGAGAGGCCGATTCGTGGGATCGAAAAAAGAGCTTTAGCGGTGGTGGATCGGCGCTGAAACCGGTTCACAAGAAGTTCAAAGGGTCGCAGAATTCTTTCAAGTCTAAGTTCAACAAGTCCCAGGCGTCTTCCACTTTTCGTCCTTTAGCTGGTGCTCCGATGGTACGTCCGGTCCGGGTCAGGGGATGAAATGCTTCAAGTGTGGAGATGGGCATCGGGCGTCGGAGTGTGCTTGGTCGGAGCTTGCCGCCATTGTGGTCGGGAGGGCCACAAAGCTTGATCTGTAAGTGTAACCCGCCAAGATCATCCGGTGGGAACCGATTCGAGCGGCACCTTGATTCCAGCAGCTTCTTCTCGGTGTGTCATGCGGATGCTAGCATTGCCCTACTCGAGCGTGGCGCCGCCCGGTCTCACTACCCTCGCCTGAGGATGCCTCCGGTACTTTTGCCGCCTGCTCTGCGGCGTTGTTTCAGCAGATGGCGCCTTCAGCTCCTCCTGCGGCGGGCTCCGCCGTGTCCGGTGCCGTGGCGCCCGGCACTCAACGTCGATCTCCCCACGCCTTGCCGACGGTGGCCGGCGGTCGTCCCGATGTGGTGACATGTACGCTTTTGGTGGACTCAGTGGAGGCTTTTATTCTGTTTGATTCCGGAGCTACTTTTTCCTTTGCTTCCGTATAGTTTGCTAGTCAGGCCAGGTTGAGTCTGCGATGCATAGCTCGATCTGTTTTGGTTCATTCACCGGGTGGATTTCTTTCTAGTTCCACGATCGTCCGGTTGCATGATTACCATAGATGGAGAACATTTTGTTGCTAATCGATGGTTATGAGGATGGAGCCGTTTGATGTTATTTTGGGAATGGATTGGTTGCATAGTTACCGTCTTTGTCATATCACATTTACGGAGGACAATAACTGCGATCGCCGTCGAGCCAAGAGATAGTGTTTGAGGTTGTGCACCTCCGCACCCAGTGTGTTGGCTAGTCTTTTTCCGGTAGTAGGCGGTAAAGAGTGGATTTCTTTTATCCCTTGTGGAAAAACCAAATTCCTCTTTGATTGCAGAGCAGATTCCGGTGGTCCGGGAATTCGTGGATGTTTTTCCAACAGAGTTGCCAGGGATGCCACCTCCGCGTCTGGTGGAGTTCAGAATTGACTTGGTGCCGGGAGCACGACCAGTTTCTATAACTCCGTACCGATTGGCTCGACCGTTCCAAGAAGAGCTAAAGAAGCAGTTGGATGATCTAAAAGCAAAGGATCTTATTCGCCTGAGCGTGTCTCTGTGGGGAGCACCAGTGTTGTTTGTCAAGAAGAAAGATGGGAGTT
Organism: Bonia amplexicaulis; assembly: GCA_036346245.1. Lineage (NCBI taxonomy): Eukaryota > Viridiplantae > Streptophyta > Magnoliopsida > Poales > Poaceae > Bonia > Bonia amplexicaulis. The sequence goes on along the minus strand of JAYGGG010000418.1, from coordinate 98,128 downwards.
GGCGCATGTGTATTGACTACCGTGCTCTCAACCAGCTGACCATCAAGAATAAGTATCCTTTACCCCGTATCGAGGATTTGTTTGATCAATTGAGGGGAGCTAAGGTATTTTCAAAGATTGATCTCCAGTCGGGATACAATCAAATTCCTGTCCGAGAGGAGTACATTGAGAAAACGGCAGTTTGGGTTGTTGTGGATCGGTTCAGTAAGTCAGCGCACTTCATTCCTATCCGCAAAACCAACAAAGCGAGTGATATGGCTCCTATTTATGTTCGGGAAATTGTGAGGCTTCATGGTGTGCCTAAGACCATAATTTTCGACAGAGATGCCAAGTTTGTTTCTAAATTTTGGGAGAGTTTGCGAGTGCTTTGGGCACTCGGCTTCGTTGAAACACGGCTTTTCACCCGCAGCAGATGGGCGGTCGAGCGGACCATTCAGACTTTGGAGGACATGTTGAGATCTTGTGTGCTGTCTTGGAAGGGTAGTTGGGAGGATCAATTACCCCTGGCAGAGTTTGCCTATAATAACAGTTACCACTCAAGCATCAAAGCAGCTCCATTTGAAGTCTTGTATGGCCGTAAGTGCAGGTCGCCCCTTTGCTGGGAAGCGGTGGGCGAGAAAGCAGTCTTAGGACCGGATTGGGTCCAGAAGACCGTTGAGAGAGTGGCTTTGGTAAGACAGAATTTGTTGGCTGCCCAGAGTAGGCAGAAGAGTTATGCTGATGTGAGAAGGAGGATTGGGTTTGCGGTGGGAGATCGGGTGCTCTTGAGTATCTCCTACCAAGGGTGTGGTGAGGTTCGGTACCAAAGGGAAGCTTAGCCCTAGGTGCGTTGGACCTTTCACCATACTAGCGTGGATTGGGAAGTTGGCCACCGTTTGGATCTTCACGAGGCTATGCGCGAGTGCATAACGTGTTTCACGTGTCCATGTTGAGAAAGTACTTGCGAGACCCGGAAGTTCACATCGCTCTAGAACCTTTGGTTATTGAGCAAGATTTGTCCTTTGAGTCCAAGCCAGTGCGGATTCTGGAAAGGTCAGAAAAAGTGTTGAGGAACAAGACTTTCTTTGTATGTCAAAGTGCTTTGGTCATGACGACCGAGAGGAGGCAACTTGGGAGTTGGAGTCTCGCATGCGCGTGCAAGTACCGGCGTTGTTCACGTCGGTGCGTGTTTTGCTAGTTGGTTGTTGTTGTTTCTTGTTGTGTTTACGATTAGAATTGGGGTCAATTCTGCTTAAGGGGTAGAATGTAATGCCCAGTTGTTTTATTAATTGTTATTCAATTGTTTGTTTGATTAATAAATAGAGAGGGACCTAGAAGGAAAAGATTGAAAATTAAAAGAGTTTTGAGGGTTGTCGAAAAGTTAATCAAACACAGGCCTAGGCCTTGGCCTGTGGGTTTTCTTGGCCCTAGAGGGAGAGGGCCACCCTTTTAACCTGTGCAGCCGCCCCCTGCCCTAGCCGCCGCCTCCCCTGCCCTTGCAGCCGCCCCCCCTCCGCGCGCGCTTGCCGCGCCACCCTGCCGCACCGCTGCCACGCCCGCCGCGCGCCCTGGCAGCCATACCGCGCCTGCCGCGCCAGCCATTGCCGCCCCGACGTCTCCTCCTTCCCGGTGCGCCGTCGTCGTCATCCGTCGCTGCACCGTTTGGATCCGGAGGAAGGAGAAGAGGAGTTCGCGGAAGAGATCCCGGGCGGGTACTTCCTCCTCATCGTGTTCTTCATCATCGTGTCTTCAAGGGTAATCCCGTTGCCCCCGTATTAGATTGATTTGAGTTGGTTTAGCGACGTCGGTTTTCGGATCTAGTAGGACAGTTTCTGTTGGTCGGCTATTTTGATCTAGTTTCGTCGGGATTCAGGTCTGGACCCCTTCTAGAAAATTGTAGAGGGCGTAATTATCTTTCCATGGAGTACCAGAACACGTGATTCGGATTTGTGTAGCGAAAGTTATGAATTTTCTAGTGCTGCTGTTCTGCAGATCGGGGTAGTTTTGGACAGATTTTAGTATATCAGTTTGTGCGACGGGAAATCGGGCGAATTGGAAATTCTTCATGTTAGGAAAGTTTTAGATAATTTTCTTAGCTTTCCAGAAAGGTCAAGAAGTTCGGATTCGGATGATCTGGGCGAAAGTTATGGCTATTTTAGTGCGCTGTCCAGAGAGATTGTCGTGACTATTGATGTTTTAGAAAAGGGATTGGATCGGGTAGAAAATGGCAGAATCAGAGAGGCTTCCCAACTAAGTTTATTTAGATATTTAATTATATTTCTAGAAAGTCTGAGAATGCTTAATTTGGATTTTCGTACTGGAAGTTATGGATTTTTGAAGTCGGCTATCTGTGGTTGGGCAGATTTGGCCGAGGGGAGTTGGGGAGTTTAATTGAGATAAATTGTTGGGGTAATTGGGATTGCTGATATTTTGTATCTAGAAACCCGTTACTGTTATGTTGGTAATTATTAATTAATTATTCAGGAGGAGAGCGGATTCCGGGGGTTTCGCCTTCTGCTCGTTCTTCGTTGTCTCACGGTTGAGGCAAGTATATCTTTGCTATGATTAATCTGTGTGATTTGATGATTGGGATGATATGAGTGATGATTGAGTTATGAATGCTTTACTTGTGAATTTTAGTAAAGTTATGAGTTGATAATGCTATTTATGTTCTGTTTACATTATAGCATTTTTTGAGATTAAATTGATGCATAGTATGTTGAATGCTGTTTACCTTGTTGATACATTCACATATATGCATCATGCTGAGAATTGTTGAAGTCTTGGTCACGTGGTGATCAAGCGTCGAGGTCCCCACACTTGTGGAGTGTGGGCAATTGGTCCCTGTACCCGAGGGTACAGGCATGGGTGTGCATTGACGGATGCACACCCGCGTCACCGGTAAAATGCGAAGAGATGAGAATGGACTTTTGATCATATTGCATAGCATGAAATTCATATGAAACATGTTTAACTTGATAGTTAATGTTCATGCTTGCATTTGTTACAGTTTATACTTGCTGAGTCGTTGGACTCACCCTTGTTGTTTTTTGTTTATTTTAGGTACCAATGTGAGATCATCATACATGGGGACATGAATGACTAGTCCAGATGCACGTGCACTATTTCTTCAATAAGAAATAAGAACAATCATTATAATCTTAGTGGCTGGTTAGTTTAATTGGTTCATTTTAATATTCATCAAATTAAATGTAATAATGATTAGAACTATTTGATATCGCTTCCGTTCTTTATTATGGAAATAGAACTGTTTATGTTTATCTAGATTTGCTATTAATGATTGAATAGATAAGACTTTGTCGAATCTTTTGGAATAATTATTAGAAGTTTTAATTTTGGCTAGAAGTTGGTAGCATCTTAGGCCATTGTTTGGCTGGGGTGTTACAGATGAGGCGAGATGTGGAGAGGTATGTGCAGCGATGCATTACTTGCCACAAAGCGAAATCGAAGTTGAATCCACACGGTTTGTATACCCCTTTACCTGTTCCCAATGCCCCATGGGAGGATATTAGTATGGATTTTGTTTTAGGACTGCCTAGAACTAAGAGGGGGAGTGATTCTGTTTTTGTCGTTGTGGATCGTTTTTCAAAGATGGCACACTTTATTCCGTGCCACAAGAGCGACAATGCGTCGCATATTGCTGACTTGTTTTTTAGGGAGATCGTGAGGCTACATGGCGTGCCACGTACTATTGTGTCGGATCGCGACGTGAAGTTCATGAGCTACTTCTGGAAGACACATTGGGGTAAACTGGGGACGAAGTTGTTATTCAGCACAACATGTCATCCCCAAGCGATGGTCAAGCAGGTGGTGAACCGCACACTTTTGATGCTACTCCGGACCATGATCAAGAAGAATCTGCGAGTGGGAGGATTGTTTGCCACGTGGAATTCGCTTATAATCGGGCCATGCATTCCACTACGTGTGTTCATTTGAGGTAGTTTATGGTTTCAATACCTTTACGCCGCTTGATTTGTTGCCGCTTCCTAGTCAACACCATACTCATATGGGCGTCCAAGCGAATGAATATGTGAAGAAATTGCATCTCAAGACAAAAGAAGCGATAGAGCATGAGGTCAAGTACTATCTTTGAGAAGGCGAACAAGAAAAGGAAGTAGATTGTTTTTCAACCAGGTGATTTGGTTTGGGTACACTACCGCAAGGATCGTTTTCCAGAATGTCGCAAGTCTAAGTTACTACTGCGCGGTGATGGGCCTTTCAAGGTGCTTGTGAAGATCAACGACAATGCCTACAAGATAGAGCTTTCTGCTGATGACTATGGTGTGAGCTCTACGTTCAATGTCGCTGATTTATCACCTTTCTTTGGTCGTGACGATCTAGCGTCGAGGACGGCGCCTTTTCAAGAGGGGAGGATGATGAGGGCATCCCTAACACTTATACATCTTCTCCTATTGGTGGTCATGCACATCTTGATGAGGACATCCCTATTACATATACATCTTCCACTCCAAGCATGCATGACAATAACCAAGAACCAGAGGGCCTAATGACGAGGGCAAGAGCCAAGCATTTAAACAAACATGTGCTTTTGTTCCTTAAGGAGTTTCCTTTAATTGATGATGAACTTGGAATACTACCTCATGCTAGTATTTTATGTATTCTTAGGTATGATTCATGTGAAGACTTGGGAGAGCAAAAGGGAGGAGCCTAAGGACTTAAACTACAAGTTTTGGATAAGATTTTCAAGACAAATTCGGACCTCCCACGTGCTCAATCCAATTCAAACTCGGATTCAACTCAGATTCAATTCGGATTCGGTCGGGACAGCCTGCCGAGCAGTTACTAGAAAGGCCATAACTTTCACAAACGGAGTCCGATTCAGGTGTTCTTGTACTCGTTGGAAAGATAATTTCAAGGGCTACGCAATGGATCTAGCACCACCTTCATATTCATCACGGATAAAAGTTATGACCGAAACATCGTGACGGTTTAATTTTAGATTTTTCCTTTGTGTGAGTTTGTTTCCAAATATATGTAGGGATTAGTTGGAGTTGGTTTAGGACCTCTTGGCCAGCCATGAGGTAGACAGGGTACTATATATTGAGGGTTAGACCCCATTGTAAGGCGGACCAATTTTATGCATAAGATTGAAATGTAGCTATTGCTTGTTCTTTCAACACCAAAGTTCATGCGAGGACTTTGAGAGAAATAGGTGATCCATTGTTCGCTTACGCAATTCAAGGTCAAGCCGTCGTTCCATTGGGAATTGGGGACTTGGCGTTAAATCGTTTGTGGTCTCGCGATGAACCATTATCCGGTGTGTTTTGGGCGTATTCGAAGAGTTGAGGGTTCGTGCATTGGCGCGAGTGTTCAACTAGCGACATCGCCTACTTCGCATCAACTATCCACGGTTCCTCACTGAGAAGATCGGGCTTCCCCGTATCAAATGGCATTCGGCATAGGTGAATCTGGTATAGGTAGATTACATGACAAAGGTAACATATGAAGAAGGAAGTCAATGAATATAGATGGAGAAAGAGCAATCGGTACAATGAAACTTCCCAAATGGTTTAGAGCGATGAAAGTCGAGCAAACATAACAGGAAACCCTAGAGCATGCGAACAATGGGAGCACACAAGAACAATGGAAGAAGTAGAAAGCGTAAATAGATAGGAATGAAAAGGGTGAAGGAAATCGGAGGCGGAAGCTAGATGGAGGAACGCCTTCGGTGAAGCGAATACATGTTGATAATGTTGGCCACTATATGGCAAGAGTACAAAGGTGAATATATAGATGAGATCACATGACCGGCCACCCTAATACAAAAGGAAACAAACCTAATCATTCTATCTATAGCCAACTAAGTTTATCTCTATCTATATTTGTTACAAGAATATATCTAGATATCTAACACTCCCTCTCAATCTGATCTTACAAGATTTAGATTGTTCTTAAACATCTCAAAAGGTCACACAGCAAGAGCTTTGGTGAGGCCGTCGGCGACTTGATCCTTGGTAGAAATATATTCAATTTCAAGGAGTTTTCTTGCCACCCTTTCTCTCACAAAGTGATAATCACCTTCTATGTGTTTAGTACGTGCATGAAACACTAGATTAGCAGACATATACTTAGCTTCAATATTGTCACACCAGATTTTTGCAGCTCGAGGCGCTTGAATCCCAAGTTCTTGTAGCAACGTCTGAATCCACATGACCTCAGCAGTTGCATTCGCCATAGCTTTCTGAGAGGCCATGTGAGAGGTGCTTCCATGCTTGTGATGAGTAATTACACATATGTTCAAAAGTTTGTGAAATGGAGCAGCTTCTGCTGTCTTTGCTTGTTTCAGATTTTATTGTCTGAATTACCGCGTTTGCAGTACTACCGCCGGTACTACCGCTTTGGGGAGCGGTACTACCGCGTGTCTTGTGATCGAGCAATGAGCGCATAGAACTTGAGTTTAATTTGGTTGGTTGTGCGACTATTGCATATGGTAATTCAATTATCTCGAGCGGTGCTATGTGATGTGTTTCTTGTCTGTGTTGGTTGTAGGACATCGTGGCGGAGTCGTGGCGAGACACGGAATGACCGGACTTGGCACAGGCGGTGCTGAGGTCAGAACGGTCGAGATGTGCTGAGGATGGCGAGGACTCGAGGTGGTTGCAAGGTGTGCACAGCAAGGAACGAGGAAGCTTCCCAGAAGGTGCAGCAAGGGCATTTTGAGAAAATCGCAAGACTGCAAAAGCGGAAGCGGATTCGGGTCGAGTTAGTGGATAAAGCAATAGGGTTGTTGGCACTAATGAGTAAAGTGTTGTTGTGAACCCATTAGTGGACACTATAAAAGGAGAGGGAGAGACATGTGGAGAAAGGGAGAGTTAGGGTTTATTTTCTCTCTATGTGTTGTGTGAGTCTTTTCCTTTTGCTTTTGGGTTGTTGAGGAGTTGGTGGGGGAAGAGCGGTTGTGGTTCGCCATTTCCCCTCTCTTTGTGATTTGGGTGTGTTCTTGATTTCTTCCCGAATGTACCTGCGTATGAGGACGTATCTTGGAATGAATTGGTTGTAGCAACTCTTGTGATCATTCATCTCTTTTTATCTATATGAAAAAACTTGATTTGAGATGATTTTGAGTTGCTCAGGTCGTTCTCTGTTCTTGCAGTCTTCCTATTCTTCCTCCCCTTTTTGGTTGATTTCGTGATTTTTCTAGTTATTGTTTGTTGATGCTATGAACTAGGAAGATTATCAACATCTTCTGAGCAACCCATTTTCTCTGTGTCATGATGGTGCGTTTATTCATGCCTTTGTATCTTTTCTAGTATACATGCTTTTATCCATGCTAGCATATGCTTCATGATGTTCTGTCATCACGCTATGTATGGTTGTGATTTATTGTGATGCTTGTATATTTTGATCTTATTGATGTTATGGCATGAAATAAATTGTATGACATCTTGGTAGCATTAGTCTGTGCTTATGCTTAGATATCATGAGATTTGTGGTTAGGTCACAAGCTTCTTCTAGTATTGGGTGGCTCTAGGCTTCTTTGTTCTAGATGCTTTTGATGAGGGCTAGATTGAGCTTGTGGCGGTGCGTGTTCTCATGTGTTCTATGTCTTTAATACTAGTGATGCTACTGTTGTTATCATTTGTCTCAAGATCTTGGTTCCATGTTGTATATCATTTACCCCAAGACTAGGACACCGATTGTTCCCCTATGATTAAACCGCAGGAGGGAGGTGATACATTGTTACGACCGCTCCTCGGTCGTTCGACCACGTCGTGGAACCACGACCATGGTCTGGACCCTCGGCCGAACTCGTGTTACGACTACGACCAGGACACCATTACGACTACCGCCAGGACATGACTGCTACGACCATGGTCCAGACCATTACGCGTCTTCGATCACTTCATCACGGTCTGGACTCGAATACAACCGCGAACTCAGACTCGACTTTGAACACGAGAAGGACGCGACTACGACAACGTCGACTTGACTACGACCACGTTACGGGCGTGGAATTCGGCTCGACTACAGCTTAAACAACCGAGCAACTGCTACAAGGTTGGTTCTCCCTTATGATTTTCAGTGCTCTGCTTCCCGCCACTTGGCTTTGCATAGTATATGTCTTCTAGTGGTAGGAAGGGTCTTTTTGGGCAGTAGGAGCCAACTCTAGGTGATGTTGTCTCATTCACACCTCTCATCCAAATGGTTCTCTAGGATTATTTACTACCTAGTTTGGGCTTTGGTTCTCTAGGATTCTCTTCTACCTAGGTTGAACTTTTCTTGGCCACTAGAGTCTTTTGCATTGACATAGTGTGCTTTTGCCCGTGGTATGAGGTTATAGACTAGAGACCATGAGGATAGGATGTGTTTGGGAATCACCTCCTTGAGCTAGAACCTTCTCTTTCTGGATTTTGTGCCAAATTTCTTGGTTCTTCTCTTTTTGCCTTCTCTAGGGGGAGTTGGATCCTTTCTGTCTATTCGGGCTATGTTTCAGGGGGAGTTCATCTCATGTGCATTCTTTTGTTCAATAGTGCGTCACATTCACATGAATGCCTGTACAGATCTTGGAGCCACGAATATTATCTTTATGTGACATGATATCATGATTTATATCTTGCCATGTCTTGTGATAGCTTGATTTATCATGCCCTTCTATGTGTTGCTTAGCTCTTGCCATACTAGCTTAATTAAATGTGAACAACTTGAATCAAATCATGTCTTGTTCAATCTTGTGAATAGTCCGCTTTAGTGATCCTCTTTTGATTCAGGCCATGTCGAATAGGCTAAGTTGAGTCTTGAATCTGTTTTTGAGATTTAGATTGAGCTAAGTTAGTTCATTAGTGATGCATGAGTTAAGTCTTAACTCTTTGTTCATGAACTAATTCAAGTAAATGCAAAAAGATCTCTTTTGTGCGAAAAAACTGATCTCACCAATTCTTTCTCATGAGACGGCTTGCCATTGCACTCGGCATGAACTCAGGGGGAGTGTTGGATGACCAAGATCACCTCTTTAAGCTTATTGCTTGGAGTGATCGCATAAGGCTTGAGATCTAGCACATGGCTATGAAAACAAAATTTCTTGTGAAAAATGGTTGAAACCAACCATGAATTTCGATAAAAGCCAACTGTGCTAATTTTGCTCACTACAAGTATTCTACAAGTGGTATCCAAAGTACTACAAGTAGTGAATTACTTGTGATATCTAGTGCTTGAACAAAGTGTCTCATTTTTGAACTTATAGCACTCTAAAATTGACTCAACTATAGCTTCGTGGTTCCACTTAGAATATTGACATGGCTTGACTCACGTTTGGATACCTTCTTCTAGACTATAATCTTGAGTGACTCGACATGCTAATCAAACCATTTAATTTAAAGATCATAACTTATTTGGCTTGAGCTTGGCAATACATAGTTTGTTATGATCTAGATAGCATTGTCACCTTTATGGCTTGATATAATTTTACGTGAAGTCACTTTCGATAATTTCATGGCTCCTTTGCTTAAAATAAATTAATTGTAGTCACCCCATTTCATTCATGCTCTATGTTTCTTCCTTGCATCTTGATGACTTTATTGCCAAAAGGGGAGAAGGATAGAAAAAGGCATTAAGGGTGCAAAGGCATTAAAATGGGAGAATGCATCAAGGGATGGGAGAAGGATAAAAGGCATTAAGGGGAGAATGCTTGGTCATCTTGCTATGACAATGGTCATGTGAGCATCCTTCTTGGACCATGAGCAAGATTGGACTTTCTGTGTGATTTGGAGTTTCAGAGAAATTTTGATCTTTCTCTGTCTGCTCCATTTCATTCTCGTGTCAACATGGTCTTGAGTCACTTCTTCATTCTTCTAGACCATGTGTGGCTTTTGCATCTCCATCCTTTCTTCCGCTCAAAACTAACTCTTCCTCATGCTTTTTCGTGTTTGTCAATATACTCATCAAGGGAGATTGTGAGACCATGTGGAGGTCACCCCATGGTTGTGATGAGTAATTGACTCTTGATCTAGAAAGATTGAGTTTGGTTTTTGAGGTTTGAGCTGACTCTGCAAAGTCGTAAGCCTTAACAATTGTCGTGACGCGCCACGACTACGTTGTCCTTAGTTGAAACCGAGTGAGGCATTGAGCGAGTGGTGGGAAGGCTATACGACCACGCGGGAGATCTACGATCACGTCGTGGCCTTCTCGACAAGTTTAGCCGTGGTCGAAAGTCTCTCGGTGGAGTACGACCACGTTATGGAGCCCTCGGAATATTTGGCCATGATCGAAGGTCACCCCGCCATTTACGACCACGTTTGGTCGTGGTGAAACCCTTCGAGTGTTGTGCGACAACGTTGGTCGTGATCGGAAGGGTATACGACCACGTTGGCGAAATCAAGAACCGATCGAGTAGCGTGCGACCACGTTGTGGAGTCTACGACTCGTTGGGCGTGGTCGGAGGCCACGGGGCGATTCGACCACGTTGCAGCATCCTCGGTGAATTTGGACGTGATCGGAAGTCGGTCGGACTGCGTGAGACCACGCGGTATCTTACTCGTGAAAATAACCGTGGTCGAAGGTCTCTAGGGCCATCTACGACCACGTTGTGAAGTTTCGACCGCGTTGGTCGTGATCGGTGGTCGGCGCTGGCGTTTCGACCACGTTGTGGCGCGTGGGTCTTCGACCACGTTGGGAGATCGGGCGTTCGATCACGTTGGGCGCTGTTTCGACCACGTTAGCGGATGTCTGACCGTGGTCGATGGAGCTCATTAAAACCGGTCGTGTGGGCACATATGGTGTCCGATTATGATGGGAATCGGTCGGTTGGGTTTCGGTGATGTTGTGGACCTTGTGGACTTATTGGTTCATCATTTTGACGGTCTTGTTGCAATCTATTTTCTGTTGGGCTCGAGTGTCTCTGGTTGGTGCAACAGAGTGCTCGTATGAGGTCTAGACTTTGTGCGATAAAGTCATAGCGGCTAGTGATGGTCGTAGCTTGTGTCTGCATGGTCGTAACGAGCTTTGTGATGGTCGTGACGACATGCTGTGTGGTCGAAGGAAGCAGGGAAGTCTTCCAGGGTTTTGACCACTTCTTGTCTTGTGCTTTCGGGTGGTCGTAGGGGATTTACGACCAGGTGTTGTGCTGTGATACTTGTGCCGAGTGATGGTCTGTGTGTATTGTGCGGTGCTATGTGATGGTTTGCTTGTCTGTGTGGCTGCAGGACTTCGGAGCTATTTCATGGTGAGCGTGGGAGGACCGGGACTAGGCACGGGAGGTGTTGAGGTCCGACGGTCGGAGACGCCAAGATGATCGAGGCCAGTGAGGTGGTTGCGGCCGGAGGCGAGGAACCGGGCTGGACCGCCAGGCCGAGCATGACGGGCAACACGAGGAGGACCGGACTAGGCTCGGGAGGAGCCGAGGTCAGACAGTCGAGAGGTTGGGTGCGGTCGTGTGCGGCGGAATAGACCAAGACTAGACTCTGGAAGAGTCGGAGGTCTGATCGGTCGGTTGCAGGAACCAGGAGACAGTCTTGGTGAGGCTTAGGAGGTCGGGACTAGACAAGGGAGTTGTTGAGGTCCGAGCGACGTGGAAAAGCCGAAGAGGACGTGTCGTGCCGGTGGGGCGACGGCATGGACAACAAAGCGGTGGAGGAAGCTTCTGGAAGGCGGAGGAGGGCATTTTGGAGAAATGTCAAAGCTGCGGGGAAGCTGTCCCTCCGTAAAGCACCGAGAAAAGAAGTGGATTCATTGGCGCTAACGGCAAAGTGCGGGTCTGTTGGGATAGCAGGCAAAGCATTTGAGTTAGCGGGCAAAGTGAGTGTTAAAACCCGGTGTTAGATGGGGTTTTCGGTTATCCCAAGATGGACTAATGGATGGATCCATTAGGGTTAGTCTCGTGTGAGGCTATAAAAGGGAGAGGGAGGCAAGTGTTATGAGTGAGTTGGTCGGCTAGGCCTTGGAGGCACCGCCTCCCTCCCTTGGGAGTGTATCTGTGTGTGTGCTCTAGGGCTAGAGCTTGTCCTCCTGTGGGAGTGGTTGCGAAACCTCCCGTGTTATGATTTGAGAGGACTCATCTCTCTGTACTTGTTAGAGTTTATCTATGAGATGGGTCATGTTTGTGATCCGGGTTGAGAGGTCGTTCTTGAGATGTTTTCATTGATTTATTTGCCATCTCTTCATTTTAGTTCCTTCGTATTTCCTTTGAGAGTTGGCTTATATTTGATTTGCTCGAGCAGAGAATCGGCTCAAGGCAATTTGGCGATTCATTCCAGAGCAAGGTCGAATCGGAGAAATTTCGTGTCTCTCGGTCATGCGCCTCGGTTCTCGCTTTCGGTTTTGACCGTGTCGTTCTAGCCGACCATTGCAAAGACTTTAGTTTTACTAGGTGATTTCTCTTCCGAGGATCTTGAATCTTTGTGGTTAAAATATCTCCTCATTTCGTTTGAAGATTTGCAAGTTTTACGGGTTTTGGTCTTTGCGGTCGTGCGCATGGAGCGGCTCTGTTCGAGCTTACGACCACGTGATCTTGGCTGTGTGCGCATATCCGACCATCGGGTTATCTGCTTCTCGTTTCGACAACACAGTATTTACTGTTTATTTTCATTTGTCGGTTCGGGTAATCATTTCGACCACGCACCGTGGTGGCTACTCTCATTTCAAAGTGTCGTCCGTGCGACTTGCATTCTTTGTATTCTGACTACCTTGAGTTGGTCTTACGACTACGATTCTTTGGTTGTCTCGGTCATGAGTTCTTCTCACCGTCTTTCGATCACGATAAAGACCTTCCGGCACCGATTCGACCGTGGTAATTCTCGATTTCACCGATGGTCCGATCTTCTCGGTTTAGGCTAGCATTGTTTTCTTCGTCCATTTTTGGTCTGACGACCACGGTAATCTATTGTCGGACTCAATCTGCCGCCTCTCTGTTTTTCCTTGATTTACGACCGTGACTGATCTTCATGAGATATCTTTTGACCACGGCAATTCTTTGGTGTTCTCTGTTGTTTTTCTTCCAGCGGCTGATTCTTCTCTGTTCTCTCTGAGTTTTCCAGTAAACAACCAATCTTCTTCTTCACAGCTCTTTAGCTACTGGAGAAAGATAGGGTTGAATTTTATTTGAGAATTTTAAGGCACCATTCACCCCCCCCTCTGTTGCCATTTCGGTTCTACAGTATACCCCTTTACTGCTCCCAATGCCCCATGGGAGGATATTAGTATGGATTTTGTTTTAGGACTACCTAGAACTAAGAGGGCATGATTCTGCTTTTGTCGTTGTGGATCGTTTTTCAAAGATGGCACACTTTATTCCGTGCCACAAGAGCGACAATGCGTCGCATATTGCTGACTTGTTTTTTAGGGAGATCGTGAGGCTACATGGCGTGCCACGTACTATTGTGTCGGATCGCGACGTGAAGTTCATGAGCTACTTCTGGAAGACACATTGGGGTAAACTGGGGACGAAGTTGTTATTCAGCACAACATGTCATCCCCAAACTGATGGTCAAACAGAGGTGGTGAACCGCACACTTTCGATGCTACTCCGGACCATGATCAAGAAGAATCTGCGCGAGTGGGAGGATTGTTTGCCGCACGTGGAATTCGCTTATAATCGGGCCGTGCATTCCACTACGCAGATGTGTTCATTTGAGGTAGTTTATGGTTTCAATACCTTTACGCCGCTTGATTTGTTGCCGCTTCCTAGTCAACACCATACTCATATGGAGGCGTCCAAGCGAGCTGAATATGTGAAGAAATTGCATCTCAAGACAAAAGAAGCGATAGAACGCAAGGTCAAGTACTATGCTGAGAAGGCGAACAAGAAAAGGAAGTAGATTGTTTTTCAACCAGGTGATTTGGTTTGGGTACACTACCTCAAGGATCGTTTTCCAGAATGTCGCAAGTCTAAGTTACTACTGCGCGGTGATGGGCCTTTCAAGGTGCTTGCGAAGATCAACGACAATGCCTACAAGATAGAGCTTTCCGCTGATGACTATGGCGTGAGCTCTACGTTCAATGTCGCTGATTTATCACCTTTCTTTGGTCGTGACGATCTAGCGTCGAGGACGACGCCTTTTCAAGAGGGGGAGGATGATGAGGGCATCCCTAACACTTATACATCTTCTCCTATTGGTGGTCATGCACATACCGATGAGGACATCCCTATTACATATACATCTTCCACTCCAAGCATGCATGACAATAACCAAGAACCAGAGGGCCTAATGACGAGGGCAAGAGCCAAGCATTTAAACAAACATGTGCTTTTGTTCCTTAAGGAGTTTCCTTTAATTGATGATGAACTTGGAATACTACCTCATGCTAGTATTTTATGTATTCTTAGGTATGATTCATGTGAAGACTTGGGAGAGCAAAAGGGAGGAGCCTAAGGACTTAAACTACAAGTTTTGGATAAGATTTTCAAGCCAAATTCGGACCTCCCACGTGCTCAATCCAATTCAAACTCGGATTCAACTCAGGATTCAATTCGGATTCGGGTCGGGACAGCCTGCCAGGCAGTTACTAGAAAGGCCATAACTTTCACAAACGGAGTCCGATTCAGGTGTTCTTGTACTCGTTGGAAAGATAATTTCAAGGGCTACGCAATGGATCTAGCACCACCTTCATATTCATCACGGATAAAAAGTTATGACCGAAACATCGTGACGGTTTAATTTTAGATTTTTCCTTTTGTGTGAGTTTGTTTCCAAATATATGTAGGGATTAGTTGGAGTTGGTTTAGGACCTCTTGGCCAGCCATGAGGTAGACAGGGTACTATATATTGAGGGTTAGACCCCCATTGTAAGGCAGACCAATTTTATGCATAAGATTGAAATGTAGCTATTGCTTGTTCTTTCAACACCAAAGTTCATGCGAGGACTTTGAGAGAGAAATAGGTGATCCATTGTTCGTTCTGCAATTCAAGGTCAAGCCGTCGTTCCATTGGGAATTGGGGACTTGGCGTTCGTCGTTTGTGGTCTCGCGATGAACCATTATCCGGTGTGTTTTGGGCGTATTCCGAAGAGTTGAGGGTTCGTGCATTGGCGCGAGTGTTCAACTAGCGACATCGTCTACTTCGCATCAACTATCCACGGTTCCTCACTGAGAAGATCGGGCTTCCCCGTATCAAATGGCATTCGGCATAGGTGAATCTGGTATAGGTAGATTACATGACAAAGGTAACATATGAAGAAGGAAGTCAATGAATATAGATGGAGAAAGAGCAATCGGTACAATGAAACTTCCCAAATGGTTTAGAGCGATGAAAGTCGAGCAAACATAACAGGGAAACCCTAGAGCATGCGAACAATGGGGAGCACACAGTAACAATGGAAGAAGTAGAGAAACGTAAATAGATAGGAATGAAAAGGGTGAAGGAAATCAGAGGGCGGAAGCTAGATGGAGGAACGCCTTCGGTGAAGCGAATACATGTTGATAATGTTGGCCACTATATGGCAAGAGTACAAAGGTGAATATATAGATGAGATCACATGACCGGCCACCCTAATACAAAAGGAAACAAACCTAATCATTCTATCTATAGCCAACTAAGTTTATCTCTATCTATATTTGTTACAAGAATATATCTAGATATCTAACACTCCCTCTCAATCTGATCTTACAAGATTTAGATTGTTCTTAAACATCTCAAAAGGTCACACAGCAAGAGCTTTGGTGAGGCCGTCGGCGACTTGATCCTTGGTAGAAATATATTCAATTTCAAGGAGTTTTCTTGCCACCCTTTCTCTCACAAAGTGATAATCACCTTCTATGTGTTTAGTACGTGCATGAAACACTAGATTAGCAGACATATACTTAGCTTCAATATTGTCACACCAGATTTTTGCAGCTCGAGGCGCTTGAATCCCAAGTTCTTGTAGCAACGTCTGAATCCACATGACCTCAGCAGTTGCATTCGCCATAGCTTTCTGAGAGGCCATGTGAGAGGTGCTTCCATGCTTGTGATGAGTAATTACACATATGTTCAAAAGTTTGTGAAATGGAACGCTGCTGCTGTGCTGCTGCTGTTTCCAGATTTTATTGTGCGGAATTACCGCCGTTTGCACGGTGGTACTACCGCCCGGCGGTACTACCGCTTTGGGGAGCGGTACTACCGCGTGTGCGCAGTCAGAGCAATGAGCGCATAGAACTTGAGTTTAATTTGGTTGGTTGTGCGACTATTGCATATGGTAATTCAATTATCTCGAGCGGTGCTATGTGATGTGTTTCTTGTCTGTGTTGGTTGTAGGACATCGTGGCGGAGTCGTGGCGAGACACGGAATGACCGGACTTGGCACAGGCGGTGCTGAGGTCAGAACGGTCGAGATGTGCTGAGGATGGCGAGGACTCGAGGTGGTTGCAAGGTGTGCACAGCAAGGAACGAGGAAGCTTCCCAGAAGGTGCAGCAAGGGCATTTTGAGAAAATCGCAAGACGCAAAAGCGAGGCGGATTCGGTCGAGTTAGTGGATAAAGCAATAGGGTTGTTGGCACTAATGAGTAAAGTGTTGTTGTGAACCCATTAGTGGACACTATAAAAGGAGAGGGAGAGACATGTGGAGAAAGGGAGAGTTAGGGTTTATTTTCTCTCTATGTGTTGTGTGAGTCTTTTCCTTTTGCTTTTGGGTTGTTGAGGAGTTGGTGGGGGAAGAGCAGTTGTGGTTCTGCCATTTCCCCCTCTCTTTGTGATTTGGGTGTGTTCTTGATTTCTTTCCGAATGTACCTGCGTATGAGGACGTATCTTGGAATGAATTGGTTGTAGCAACTCTTGTGATCATTCATCTCTTTTTATCTATATGAAAAAACTTGATTTGAGATGATTTTGAGTTGCTCAGGTCGTTCTCTGTTCTTGCAGTCTTCCTATTCTTCGTCCCCTTTTTGGTTGATTTCGTGATTTTTCTAGTTATTGTTTGTTGATGCTATGAACTAGGAAGATTATCAACATCTTCTGAGCAACCCATTTTCGAAATCAGAAGGAAAAATCAAGAAGACATCTCTCTCCCAAGATCTGGTGCAGCACCTCCTGTTCTTCGTGCCTTTTCTAGGTTTTTGAATCAGGAGATTCTTGACTCTTTGATTTTCCAGTGGAATCCTGAAATTGGTTATTGGTTTATTCTTCTGGGAGTGTTTCCTTGCTATCCTCAAAGTTTTCAAGAATCTTGCGAATTTCTCAGATTTCAAATTTGCTATCGCGCTGATTTCTTCGTGCGGTACTACCTCCCCTCAAAAGGTACTACCGCTCAAAGGTACTACCGCTCGGCTCAGCGGTACTACCGCTCAGAGGTACTACCGCTTGTCACAGCGATACTACCGCTTTCTGGCAGAACAGCCCAGAATCGGTTTTTCTCGCTGGATTTGTTTCTTTCGGTTATCTGTGATTTTCAGTGAGTTCTCTTCTGCTGTGTGGATACTTGAGGGGAGGTTTTTAAATTTTTAAAGGCACCATTCACCCCTCTATTACCATTTCGGTCCCACAATTGGTATCAGAGCCGGTTAGCTCTTACTCATAGATCTTAACCGATCTCTAGAGCCATGGCAACGGACAAGTATTTCACCAAGCTCCCGATCTTTGATGGGATTGACTATCCCTTCTGGAAGAGCCGGATAGAGACCTACATCCAGGCTCAGGGCTACGCCATCTGGCGGAAGGTCAAAGTCTGGTATGCTGTTCCTGCTGATGAGAACATCAATGTCAGAAATATGCCTGATGTTGAGGCAAATGCAAAGGCAAGGAACATTATTACCCAAGGTCTGAGCAGAAGTGAATTTGATCGCATCTCTCATCTGACATCGGCCTTCGACATCTGGGTGACCCTCGATGCATACCATGAGGGCACCACCTAGATCAAGACGGTTCGACAGGACCAGTTCAAGCGAGATTACAACAAGTTTGAAATGCTCGCTGGAGAGTCCCTCGATGAGTGTTTTGCGTGTTTTCACAAGATTCTGAGCAACCTCCGAGCCGTCGATCTCACGTACTCTGACTTGGACAACGCTCGACAGATGCTATCTGCTCTTGATTTGCGTGTTTGGGAAATGAAGGTGACCACGATTAAAGACACGACCGACCTCTCGACCCTGACTCTTGACGCATTGTACTCACGCCTCAAGACTCACGAGATTGACATAGTCTCTCATAGGTCGAAGTTGCAGTCGATGGCATTAGTCACCGATCCCAGCTCTGCTTCTGGACCTTCTGAAAGCATCTAGGCCCCTAGAATTGATTTTAGAGAGAGTTTCGTACCACCATCACAATCACATAAGGTACGAACCACATTTCAAGATCACAGCCACACCTTCATTCCGTCAATAGCTCACAAGAGTCAATTTCCCATTACAACTATGAAGTTGTACATTCCACAAAATAACTTTACCACATTATATTGCATATATATGCAAATGATCATTCCACAATGCAATGCATATGAATGCGTATGAATGCTATGCTCCACATTACTCTTGCCGTAGCAGAAGTGCAATGCATCGTATTTCGCAATATACGATGCTTCCGCGGCGAAGAGGTGCGTCGTATTCGGTAATATACGACGTCAGTCTGCAGTCTGATCGCGGCTATAAGCGGCGAAATCCACATACAAAGGACATGATATGACATGAATGATATGAAAATTCATGAATCACATTAATTCATCCGCAAGGAGCATTATCATGCTCTCAACATAATCACATCCACCACATACTAATTTTATGATCCACATTATAACATTAAGCAAGAATTCCACATGTCTATTAGCAATTTATCAACATATCCATGAATAAATAATTGCTTCCATCTCCACAATTAAAATATCATGCAATCATGGTAATTGTATCAAATTACGATAATAATGTAAACTGAAAGTAGTAGGAACAACAGGTTAAACGGTAGCAACCACCGCTACGTTTACTTGCCTCAATCCGACGAAGCGAAGTACAACAAAACTCAAGAGCGCTCAGGGACAAGACCACCTGTCCATAAGACAACTCTCAGCACACTACCATAGCATACAAGCACGACATAAATATATAAAACAATGCTAGAAACCTGAACCCGCACAAACGCCACTCCGCTCCCCAATTCAATAATTTATTCTCTGCAGCAGCGCTGCTTCACAATTTTGTATCTTTAAAAATATAGATTGAAAAATAGCAAATGATACCTCTCTGGATTCAATACTTAAAAACCTACAATTTTCATGCAGAACACCTATTTTTATTTTAACCACAGCTAGGAGTAATTTAATGCCCAAAACAGAGGAAGAACTCTGCTCTGGCAGATTGGGCAGCCGCGTTCAAACGCGTGCCTACGACAGCACAGAGGTCTAAAAACTCTCAAATTTATACATAAGATATATCTATAAATTATCTACAACTTTCCCAACTACGGCCGAGGCCAGAAAATTCGTTTACTATTTTTAAACCCTGGATCACCGTCGGACTGTACCAATCTGTCCGACTGCCGGACAGCGGTATTGCTGACTCTATATCTCCCAGATCCTACGGTATAAATATTTGAATAAAATACAAGAGATATATATGGAAGTCCTCTACAACTTTTCTTTTGGGAAGATCCGCAGGAAAATTCGTTTTCTAATTTTAAACTCCGGATCACCGTCGGACTGTACCAATCTGTCCGCCTGCCGGACAGCGGTATTGTCTTCTCCGTATCTCCCAGATACCACCGTAGAGAAATTTGAAACAAATACAGGAGATACATCTGGAAGTCCTCTACAACTTTACTTTTGGGAAGACCTGCAAGCAAATTCGTTTTCTAGATCAAAACCGTGAGACAAACCGCGCTGCGCGAATAGATCTAAAATCAGCCCGCGACTAAACTCTAATCGGGCAATTGATCTGTTATCTACCATCAAATTCCGTACCAAGAACCCTAATTAATCCATAAAACAGAGGATTTGAAATGGGAAAAAATTACCTAGATGAAGAATTTCTCCAATTTTTCCTCCTCTTCTTCTTCTTCTCCTTCTCCTTCTCCTCCTTCTCCTTCTCCTTCCTCTCTTCCCTTTCTTTTCTTCCTTGGCACCATGGCAGCAGCAAGGGGGGAAGAAGGGGGGGCGCCCAAGGGGGTGGTGGTGGCTGGTTTGGGGTGGAAAGAGGGAAGGGGCCAAGGGAGGGGGTTTATAAAGAGGGGTGCTAGGGTTTGGGAGGGGGTACGGGCCCCCATTTGGGCTGACTGGCCCAAAGCGGCTGGCCCACCCCTCCGAACAGCCCAAAACATCCAAATTAATTGTTTTAATTTATTTAATTCATTTTACAATGTTCTACAATTTATATTTTCCCTTCCCGCGATTTACAGAAAAAACGGCGATTCCGCGATTGATTTAAAATCTTATGCCGTAACGACGTTGGGATATTGCATTCTCCCCACCTAAAAAAAGATTCGTCCTCAAATCTCGCTCCTTAACCCATGAGACAAAAAGAACAATCAAGGAAAGAACAACCAAAGAATAGAGCATCCTAAAGATAGAACATCGCAAGGGAACAACGACTACGGGTTCTCACCCGCCTCGAAGAACTCGGGTCCTTCTCCTACATTTGAACTTCAGGCTCCCACGTCAAGTCCCATTCGGACGGATTTGTCAAGAGAGCCTCCACATACCTGGTGGCTCACGTCCTCATGCCCAACTCCTGACGAGTTCACGACACGCGCCGGTCAATGCCGAGCACCTACAACTCTTTTGTCGGCTCTGAGCGGCCATCTGATCCTGGCGTTCTCACAAAAATCCTCCGCCACAACTAACAAACCAATAACTAATACCATCCTTCTTATTAAAATATTTTCCTCTATTTATTATAATCAGGATAATACATTGTACCCCTTTAAGGAATCGGCCACAGATTCCACTCATAACATTACTCGAAGCACAAACAATAGCTTTGCAAAAAGGAACGCAACCAAAAGAGTAATAAAAGATTCTCAAACAACATACTAGCATACAACCTTCCTTCAAAGGACCACGATCCAAAACAAAGTATTCACAACAAAAACCATTCACACTCTCCAAATAGATATTTGGAGAATTCACACTGCACAAGCCAAGAGTGAAAATCACTTGACAAACCAAAACAATCATTTTCTTTTCCTAACTGGAAAAGAATACACCACGACATATAACACTCAATTTGCAGATGACCTCTGCCATAAACACACAATTTAAACAAGGATCAAGAGAGCATATTACTGCTCGAGATATTATTAATTTCCTAATCCATTCCCTTTGGAAATTTAACTTCCTTGCACCAAGGATTTCCTAATCATCGCCCAACACATCAACTAGATGCCATACTCCTCTTAAAAGACTTTGCAACCCAAATTAAATACCCCTTTCTTGGAGAGGCAAAAAGAAGTAAATTCCAACACAAAAGAAAATGTTACCATCTGCAATAATCACAAGAGCCAAAGAAATAGCAATAAATCTTGGACAACAAAAGATAAGATCACAGCTGAAGGCACATGCCTCCTCAAGAAGAAAACATCAAATCTCAACCAAAGAATACAATACTACCATTCGAGATCAAGAAGCTCTTATGCGGCGAAAATATTGCCATTTGAGCTCAAGAAACTCGCGAAAATAAGAAGTCAAACATACCTCAAAAAGAAATGCACAACTTGACTTCAACCTCCAATACTTTTACCAAACTTTTCTTTTAACAAAGAGAACAACCTCTCAACACATTAGTCCCTTAACAAAGAGAATTGAAGACCACAACACATTAGTCCCTTAAGAACTAATAAAGAGAATTGAATCACCTTGACAATTCCAACAAAGAGAATTGAAGACCACAACACATTAGTCCCTTAAGAACTAATAAAACCTCTCAAGACGACACTAAGCTCAAAACAATTTCAGCTGCCATAAGTCATGAGATCAAAAAGATCGCGTACACAAATCTCAAACTTTTGTTTTAAATAATATTATGCAAGTTATTAAATTCTTTTATTTATAAAACATTCAGCATAATCATCACAACCACATACTGACCAACAAGCTATCATCAGAATAATATGTTCTTAACAAGCCTCATCATATCCTCAAATCCCTTCATAAACTATTCCAAAAGGAACACAAGAATTCAATTCATCATGTTTCTATCATCTAAATAAGATTGCATCTACTTGATCTAGGGAAAGCCTAGTGCATAAGCCACCATATTAAAACAAAGCTCTTAAACAAGATGATGCTAAAGCATGGCAATCTCACAAAACATACTAGTATAAAACTCTTATTAAATTTAATATATTCAATTCTTATTATGCATCTGGAAAAATTTGAAAAAAAATACAGGAGATACATCTGGAAGTCCTCTACAACTTTCCTTTTGGGAAGATCCACAGAAAAATTCATTTTCTAGATCAAAACCGCAAGACAAACCGCGCAGCGCGAATAGATCTAAAATCAGCCCGCGACTAAACTCTAATCGGGCAATTGATCTATTATCTACCATCAAATTCCGTACCAAGAAACCTAATTAATCTATAAAACAGAGGATTTGGGATGGGGGAAAATTACCTAGATAAAGAATTTCTCCAATTTTTCCTCCTCTTCTTCTTCTCCTTCTCCTCCTTCTCCTTCTCCTTCTCCTTCTCCTTCTCCTTCCTCTGTTCCCTTTATTTTCTTCCTTGGTACCATGGCAGCAGCAAGGGGAAGAAGGGGCGCCAAGGGGTGGTGGTGGCTGGTTTGGGGTGGAAAGAGGAAGGGGCCAAGGAGGGTTTATAAAGAGGGTGCTAGGGTTTGGGAGGGTCACGAGCCCCATTTGGGTGGCCCGCCCAAAGCGGCCCACCCTCCGAACAGCCCAAAACATCCAAATTAATTGTTTTAATTTATTTAATTCATTTTACAATGTTCTACAATTTATATTTTTCCTTCCCGATTCTCAAAAACCGCGATTCGCGATTGATTTAAAATCTTATGCCGTAACGACGTTCGGGATATTACAAACTGCTCTACAACTAGCCAATTTACAAGATAAATTAAACTGACAGCAAATAATAAACAAGATAATACAAGCGGAAGCATAAACAACTAAGGAATAACAGAATAAAGAGAACAATTTAATATTCATAATCAACTTAAACAATAATAACCAAAGGAACGGTTCGAAATTAACATTAATAAGATAAAACAATCATCCACAAGTTAACTAAGCCAAGACTAGTGTTCTTTCGACTTTATTTTAGCATTAAAACAAAATCCATGTGCATCAATGTGGTGCTGCTCTACCCTTCCCAACGCATACTCAAGTCCACCTGTAGGGAGGGGGAAAACAAGGGTGAGATAAAAATCTCAGCAAGCAGACGGTTTAACAAGCTATTCAAACTACAAACAATTATACATCATCATTCATAATTCCATACAACCACAACTATAATTCTTGTTCACAATTAATAAATCACCATAATCCTCTATGAATCATACCTCTTTAATTTCAGATTTAATTAGCATATGAATACAATCAATTTATCCTCAATTAAATGCAAATGAAACATTTAATCTTCCATAACCACAATAGATTACTCATCAACACTTAATCTTTCACAAATAATAATGTTTATATCCTCAACCTCAAATCACCATTAATGACGGTAAAGCATTAACAAAATAAATCTTGTTGACTACTTTAAAACCTCAACCACTACCACTATCAAAGGCAATAAAACATATGCATGTTTTACTTCAATACATTATTATCTCTCACATGCACATTTGCTATCAACAATTAATATATAAGAAAAGAATCTTATGCCACAAACACAACCCTTTCCATGCACAAGGGACGAATCTCATTCCACGACCACAACCACAATTCTCATACCACAAATAGCTCTCATGAGCCAATTCCACAATACAACAATGAAGTTAAATATTCCACAAAATAACTTCACCACAACATATTGCACATGAATGCAAAATGACATATGATTGCAGTCAATTAAACAACAAATAAATGCATATGAATGATCATGCTATCTTCCTTCACTCTTTCCAGGGCAGGGAATTGCTTCGTGTGGGAGAAGAGGTGCATCGTATTACGGCAATATACGATGCTGTACCGGTACGGTCGCGGTATTTGCGGCGACATACATACATGCAAAAGACATGATATGACATGACTGATATGATAATTCATTAATCACATTAATTCATCGACAAGGAGAATTATCATGCTCTCAACATAACCACATCCACCTCAAATTAATTTCGTGTTCCACAATATAACATTAGCAGGAATTCCACATGTCTACTAGCAAAATTATCAACATATCAATTGATCAATACTTGCTACCATCTCCACAATTAAAAATATCATGCAATCATGACATAATGTATCAAATTACGATAATAATGTAAATTGCAAGTAAAAGGAATAACAAGTTAAACGGTAGCAACCATCGCTACATTCACTTGCCTCAACCGACGAAGCGAAGCAAAAATCAAGAACGCTCAGGGACAAGACCACTTGTCCAAAAGGCATCTCTTAGCACCAAGCCACAGCATACAAACACAACAAAAATAATTAAAGACGTCGCTAGAACCCCAAACCCGCACAATCTCCTCTCGCTCAATCATAATGACCAATTTGTTTATTTCAATTTTTGAAAATAAATAAATAAATATTAAATTAAATTAATTTGGTTTAAAATAAAAATAAGAGTTTTGGATGTGTGAAGTTTGAATGTTGTTGTGCCTTGATTTTCTGCTTTTAGAAAGCGGGATTTAAAAAAATAATTTAAAGTAAAAACTTAATACAATGATATTTTGATTTTCTATAAAAATCCTAATTCAAATTAATTATTTGGATTTTTCGGCCTTTATTTGGTGTTCTGAATTTTTCTGGAATTTTTGGATGTAATTTCATATTTTTTCCGAGCTTTATTGAATTTTCTGGTGTTTTCTGAAAATCTAAATCAAATTTAATCCTCCGCCGCCCGAGCTAATCTCGTGCGTCCATCTTCCCTTAAACCCTTCGCTCTCCATCCGATGATCCCAATTTCCTCCTTGCGCCGCATCGCTCATCCGATCGTCCGCTCTTCCTCTCTCTCTTCTCTCTCGTTGATAAACCGGTTCCACCTGTCAGTGAATAAAATTATTTTTCTTTACAAAAATAATTCGGCCAGAAAATCAAAATCCTTGCTGACGTCATAAATTTCTTTTTCACAGAAAAATAATTCATTTCAAAATCATTTCCTTTGATGACGTCTTAGTTTCATTTTTCAGTTCAAAAATAATTCCAGAAAATCGGTTTATTCTTTTCTCTCTTTTCAAAATTGCGAGAGCTCGTTCTCTTTCGTTTTAACTCCGATTGAGCCCATTTAAATTTCTAAATTCATCTAAAATCCTAATCTACCCATTTATACCCTATTTTCAAATTTTTGAAATTTTTGAATTTATTTGGTTTAAACTAAAGCTTAATTAGTATTTTTATTTACTAAGATTAAATTAAACATTAATAATTGCTAAAAATATTTTATTTGAGTTCTTTGAGTCTCAAGGAAGTTTCGAAATTTATTTTAGAATTTTCGGAGTTTGTTTGAGCTCAATTTCAAAATTTCAAACAAAAATACAAAAAAAAAGAAAAAGGAGAGAGGATGAACAGTGCCACGCGGCACTGTTCATCTTCTCGGTTCGTTCAAGCGACGCGCAGCGCCGCCATGGCCTCCGTTTTTAAAACTTGATTTCCCGTTGATTTTCTCAACGGTTTTTCGCGAAATAAATTGCAATCAATTCCTCTCATCAAGGGCTTTCAATTCCCCACCGTTTCCTCTCTCATTCATGAGTATTTACACGAAATTTAAACCGTGCTCTAAATGACATGCACCGTTGATCTCCCTCTCCGGTCCACCTCCGCCCCTATAAAAGGGAGCACCGGGTGCCTCTCCTCATCCTCATTCACCACCGAAAATCTCAAGTCCTCTCTCCCTTTCTTCTCTCCACAATCACCATTTTTCTTTTGTGTACCAATCGGCGTTCTTCGGTCGATTGCGCCCTCAACAGTGGAGTTTGGTCACTTTTGACCACACCGTTGGCTTCGCCTCCTCGCGTTCTACGCGGTGCTCCTCTCGCTTTTGCCGGAGCATCACCGGAGCATCACCGGACCACCGTGGCCAAACCGCACCGTCGTTTTTCTCATCGCTGCGAGCCGACCGTGCGTGTTCTGTCAAAACCGAGGTGAGCATCGTGTTCCCTATGTTCTCCTCTTCGTTTCGCCGCAAACCTCACCCGCTAACTCCTCTCCGTTTGCCCGGAACGCCGATGCCAACCTGCCGATCGCCTAATGTCTTCTCCGCCATGTTTCGTCACCATCCGATGTCTGTTGGCCGAGCCGTGCATGCTGCTGAGTTCGCCTCGCGCGTTCTCGCCGTGCTTCCTTCCGTTTCCCGAAAAGCCTCCACAAATTTTTGCCTCCGACACCTCGCCGTGGCCGCCAATGGCATCTCGTGTCCCCATTCATCCGGTAGCGTTTTTCACCAATCCGTTCACGTCATATCGTGCCAAACTATCCCAGGTAGCCACCTTTCAAATGGTTTTAGATTCGCTTCACCGAGCACCAAGATATCAAGTTTTTCCTTTTTTCTGTACCGTCGTCGTTCAAACATCTATTGTATCGTCTCCGTTGAATTTTCAGCCTAGCCAATAATTTTCCTAGGTTCACCATGTCGTGTTCTACCCTGTACTCACCTTGCATCTCCATGTTCTATACCCGGTACTATCTCTCCCCAACCTGTCGCTGTCGCTGCCATGTCGTTACTGTAGTTTTCTCTCACCGCCAGTGATTGCCGCTGTTCCTCACCGCCATAACCATGTCACCACATTCGCCTCATCGCCAGGGTTCCAATTTGCCCATTCGCTAGACACCTCGCAGCCATTCGACATTGTGCTATTCAAAAAGTAATTCTCGGATTTTGTTATCATTTCATGTGATACCTAAATCTTCCAGATATTCGTTCTCCCTCATTCGAACTCCGAATCCATTGATTCTTTCTCCTAAATTCATTTAAGATCATAATCTATTCCTCAATATATATTTTATAATTTTTGGATTTTATTTGAGTTTATTCGCGTTGGTTCTTCGCGTGTAGACTTCAAGATTCTAAGAATTTCTCGTCGAAGGTTCACACCCACTTGAAGAACAAGGCAAGTCACACTCCTTGATCATGTTGATCCCAGATTGCAAATAAAATTATGTTGTTTTAAATTATATTGTATGCATATGTTTATTCAAGTATTTCAAATTCCAGTTTTAATCTTAGTTAATTCCTAATTGTTATTAACACCTTTGACCTTGCACATCCTTATACCTTGTCACCCTAGAATCAAACTCTAGTTAGTACATTAGTATTGGCTAGAGAATTTTATATCAAATGCTTAGATCTGCTTAGACATAATCTTTGTTTTGGGATATCTTTTCACATAAAATGATAAGCTTTTGGAATGTATTCTTGACTTCGGTGAGTCAAGAAGGATTATGAAACATTTGAAAATAAAATATAAAACTTGGTTTGGACTTAGGCTAATGGTTAGGTGGTGGGTGCAGGCATGCACTGTTGTTCGGAGACACAGTGTTGATTGTCGGGCACAGGGGTATGTGGTTGAGCCTAAGTCAATTAAGGACCGGTGCATGAGCTACTATTGCAAAGCCCTATCGTACTACCACAAGACCGGTATGGGACGATCTGGCTAACTAATTTGTGAGTCCCAACCCGAGCCTTGTCGTGGGTTGAAAGTGGCGTGGCGTAGTCCATGAGAAGTCTCACTTGGCTCAAGAGGGGGCTCCAACTTGTGGATTCAAGTTGTAGTGAAACCTCAGTGTTGGCTTGGCCAGGTTGAAGGCTTTGCATTGTAAAGGCCTTGTCATGATCTCCTCGCCGCACACCAAAGGAAGTGTGCTTATCACGTGGCAATATGGGATGATCATGTCTTGTGGGTAAAGCTGTACAACCTCTGCAGAGTGTATAAACTATCCTGGATAGCCGTGCCCACGGTCATGGGCATGCTGAGTAAAGTTTTTCATGGATTAGACTTTGGTTTTTGAAACAATTTGCAAAAGCGTGTGGTCGAGCCACATGAGAGTTTTGGAAAAGATGGTCCGTGGGATGCCCGTGGATAGGTTGGTGTTTGGTCGGAGCCTGCACTAACGGTAATACTTTTAATTACAATTATTGTTTTTCCGTATTATATTAAATTCAGTAATTTCAATCTATTTACCATATATCTTTAAATGTTGTTTTATGCAAACTAACCCTATCAGCCTTCCTTTGAAGCCTTTATCATTATGATGCATTTCTCCGTGTGACTTGCGGAGTACAAGTTTGTACTCACTCTTGCTATCTCAACACAGAGGAAGACGACTTCAACTACGGTGAAGATCTGGACGAGTAGGCCGCGTCTTACTGTCGTTTGCCTGTGGGCAGGCTCAGTGGGCTTCTTCCACTTTGGTGTTTTCTTCATTGCTATTATTTAAATTTTGGCTTATATGCCATGGATGTAAACTTTGGCATTCATGCCCATATTTAGTTAATAAATATCATTTTGGTTGATATTTATCTTTGTTGTTCACTGTGTGCACTAGCTGATCCTGGACTAGTGCGATTTACACAGAGGGTCCAGGAGTCGTTGCTCCGGGTCCCGACACCAACGGATCAGCAAAAACCCTTCTGCAGCAATGCTGCTTCACAATTTTGTATCTTTAAAAATAATGATCCAAATATAGCAAATTATACCTCTCTGGATTCATGACTTAAAAGCCTACAATTTTTCTGTAGAACACATATTTTTATTCTGATCATAGCTAGATGTAAATTAATGCCACAAGCAGAGGAAACACTCTGTTCTGGCTGACGGGTCAACGAAATTAAATCACGTTCCAACGATAGTACAGGGTCTAAAAATTCTGAAAATTATACAGCAACTAGATCTCTGAATTATCTACAACTTTGCAACTATGGACATGACCATAAAAATCAATTACTATTTTTAAATCCCGTATTACCGTCGGATTGTACCAATCTGTCCGCCTGACGGACAGCGGTATTACCGACTCCGTATCTCCCAGATCCCACGGCCAAATAATCCGAAAAAAATACAAGAGACAAAACTAGAAGTCCTCTACAACTTTTCGTTTGGGAAGACCCACAGGAAAAATCGTTTACTAGGTCAAAACCGTGCCAACAGCCGTGTTGCGAAACTAGAATTAGGTTTTGAGGGGAGGATTTTATTTTTAAAGGCACCATTCACCTCTCCCCCCTCTGTTGCCATTTCGGTCCCACATAGTAACACCTCCTTTACTATAGAAAAATGGATGTATCTTCCTTTGAAGCCTTAAAACCTAATTCTTGTAGCTTAGTGCTCAGTCTTGAATACCACGCTCTAAGAGCCTGTTTTAATCCATATAACACCTTATCTAACTTACAAACATAGTCAGGTAAGGAAGATTTCTCATACCCTAGGGGTTGCCTCATATATATCTCTTCTTCCAAAACTCCATAAAGAAAAGCATTTTGCACGTCCAACTGTCGCAGACTCCACCCTCTAGACACAGCAATAGACAAAACCATTCTGATAGTAACAGCTTTAACAACAGGAATAAAGTTATCCTCATAGTCTATACCATACCTTTGTTTGAATCCTTTTGCCACAAGCTGTGCCTTGTACTTGTCTAGAGTTCCATCTACCTTTCTTTTCATCTTATAGACCCACTTACAGTCAACAACATTTCTTCCTTTCTGAGGCGGGACCAAATGCCAGGTCTTATTCTTCATAAATGCCAGCATCCATTGCTTCTCTCCAATTTTTATCACTTAATGCTTCATCTACAGTTTGAGGTTCACCAGATGATGTAAAACAAGTGTATCTAACCGTGCCGTCGATGTATACCCTTTCTTTGCGTATTCCACTTCACAGGCGAGTGTGAGGTTTGGTTGGCGCAGAAGATCCTGGAGGATCAACCTCTAGGGTGTACGTGTCTCCCCCTGGTTCGACACTAAGAGAATCTGAGCCGGCATCATCAAATCCTACCGCGCCTGCGCCTGCTGTCTCTATCGTAGATGGCGAAGGCTGCCCTGGAGCTACTGCACCTGCTGACTCTGTCGTAGGTGGCGAGTGGGGCCATGTAGTGTCTACACCCCTGTCCTTTGGCGCAGCTGTCCCCGCCGAGGCAAACGTGTCATCGCCTGGTTGCACGGGAATGCACGGTTGAGCGGGAACTGTACCAGCCAACACACGCGTGTCGCAAGCGGGCTGGCTCGGTGTTGCACTTGTGTCGGTCCGGTGCGCAGGGCCCTGAGAAGATGACGCCGCAGTGCGCCTCCGATCCCGAGGCTGATTTAGCCTGAAATTTGGTCCTTCTGTTTCATTGCCTTGATCACATGTATGATTATCACCTGCGCTTTCTCCATGAGAATTGTTAGCGCCATTAGGAGAATTAGAGATATGATCATTCTGATATTCTCCCCCTTGATCATAGCCGTGAGGAACAAGGGCAGGTGGAAGAAGGGAGATTTCAGACCGCAATCGAGCACCGGCATTGGAATGCATGTGAGCAAAAGGAAACACATTTTCATCAAACGCAACATCCCGAGAGATATACACTAACCCGGAAGAAGGATCAAGGTATTTGGAACCTTTGTGGATTGTACTGTAGCCTAGGAAAATTGTAGGATCAGAAATAGCAACAGAGAGGGGTTGAATGGTGCCTTCAAAAATTACCCCCAAGTATCCACAAACCCTTCTCCTATAGCTATAGAAGCTATGAAGAAAGAGGATAATCACTCACTGGCAACCAGAGAAAAATCGGCGAACAAAGCAACACAATGAAGCAGGCAGCAAAACCAGATCAGAGAAAACAATCCAGGCCAGTCAGACTGCATACACTCGGTCGGTAAGACCGCATAAGCTCGGCTGGTCAGACCGCCGGTTCATGACCGGTCTGACCGCCAGCTGGTTGCTGGTCTTACTACCTCATCGCCTCCGGTCGACAGCTGGGGTTAGCGGTCAGACCACCCCTCACCATCTGGTCTGACCATCGGTATGCAACCGGTTTGACAGGATCTTGGTTCAAGCAGTGGCAGAGTTTTTGTCAGAACTGAAGAAACTCGAGGGAGACACTAAAACAAAGAAAAGTGAAAACAAATGCAGAGCTTCTTAGGTCAATTTCTCTGAGCTATAACCTAAACAGCACCAAGACCTTAGGAATCAAGAGATAACATCAAGATAGCACGAAATTAAGATTTGAGCAGAAATCTGAAAACTCATCGAGAATGGGACTGATTTCCAAATTACTTGCCATTCTTGAATCATTTGATCATGAGACTTTGAATTGAACAAAGCAATGGTCATAGGACTAAAGAACACAAAACTGAAAGCATGCTTTTGAAGGGAAATCAAGAACACCAAATATCCCTTGCCTTCAAACCCTAGAAAAGCAAGACAGAGGAAAAGCTGCGCTAAATTTGAGAGAAGAGAAAACTCCTTGATTCTCCCTTTTGTTCTCGAAAATGGAATGGTCAAGTGATCTTGAGGATATTCCTAGTTCAAAGCATAAAGAATCAACAGCTAGAAGAACAAGGAATTAACAAAAAGAGAATGAGAGGAGAAAATAGGCAAGAAGAACAGAGACAGATACTGAAAACCAAAACATCTCAAAAACACGATTTCTCAATTGGATTTGGATAGATGAGTGATCACAACAGTCCATAAGGATAGACCACCCCAAACTCTCCCCGCAAGGCTGAAAACCTAGAGCTATCCAAAGGCTTGGTAAGGATATCAGCCAACTGGTGGTCACTCTCCACAAACTGGAGCAATATATCTCCCTTCTCCACATGGCCTCTAAGGAAATAGAATCTGATATCAATGTGATTGGTCCGAGAGTGCTGCACTAGGTTCTTAGCAATGTTGATGGCAGAAGTGTTATCACAAAAGAGTGGAACACTGTCTATAACTAACCCAAAGTCCTGTAGGGTCGAAGCCATCCAAAGTACCTAGCTGCAGCAACTGGCGGCAGCAACATACTCGGCCTTTGCGGTAGACTAAGCAACAGTGGACTGCTTCCTAGAAGACCAAGAAACTAGAGAAGTGCCAATGAATTGGAAGGTGCCTAATGTGTTCTTCCTGTCTATCCTACAGCCAGCAAAGTCTACATCGGAGTAGGCTCTAAGGGAAAGACAGGAAGATGAAGAGTACCAGATACCATAGTATATGGTAGCTCGAAGGTACCAAAAGATGCGCTTCACCACCTAGTGGTGAGATACGCGAGGAGAAGCCTGAAATCAAGCACATAGACACACAGAGAAATGTATGTCCGGTCTCGAGGCAGTAAGGTACAAGAGGAAGCTAATCATGCTTCTGTACTCCTTTTGATCAACTGGCTCGCCATCCTCTTCTAGATCGAGTGAAGCAGTAGATGCCATTGGAGTTGATACTGGCTTGCCGTCACTCATATCAATGTGTCTCAGAAGGTCTCGAGTGTACTTGCTCTGATACAAGAAAGTACCCTCCCGAGTCTGCTTGATTTGGAATCCAAGGAAGAAGCTCAACTCGCCCATCATGCTGATCTCAAACTCTGTGCTCATGACATCGGAGAATTGAGAAACAAGGGCATGAGAAGAGCCGCCAAAGATGATATCATCCACATAAATCTGGACGAGTAGAAGGTCATTGCCATGCCTACGAATGAACAAGGTCTTATCTACCTTACCTATCTCAAATCCATGACTCAACAAATAGGACTTAAGCCTCTCATACCAAGCTCTAGGGGCTTGCTTAAGTCCATACAGGGCTTTGGAAAGCTTGTAGATATGGTTTGGGTATTTAGGGTTCTCGAAACCTAGAGGCTGTCTAACATAGATCTCTTCCTCAATATACCCATTAAGGAAGGCACTCTTGACATCCATCTAGTAAAGCTTGAAGCCCTTAGACGCTGCGAATGCAAGCAAGATCCTAATGCCCTCTAGCCTAGTTACAGGGGCAAAGGTCTCCTCAAAATCTAGACCCTCAACCTGGGAGAAACCCTGAGCTACCCATCTAGCCTTATTACGAATGACTACCCCATCCTCGCTCTGCTTGTTTTTTGAACACCTACTTGGTACTTATGACATTATGACATCTAGGGGGCTCAACAAGCGACCAGACCTTGTTCCTCTCAAAGTTCTCTAACTCCTCATGCATGGCATTGACCCAAGACTCATCAGTAAGTGCATGATCAACATCTTTGGGCTCGAAAGAAACAACGAAGGCAGAGTGGAGACAGAAGTGCGACAAGCCAGATTTTGAGCGTGTGACACGCTCAAAGAGATCTCCGATCATCTGCTCTGAAGGATGGTCTTTTTGGATATGTCGGGGAGGTCCTATATGAGAAGAAGAAGTGGTCTCTACCTCATGAGCTGACGAGGTAGGAACAGAGCCACTACCTCCAGAAGATGAGGAAGGAATGGGCTGATCTCCTCGAGGTGCGGTGGTAGAAGCAAGCACCTCAAGGGGAGAAGGCACTGGATCAGGTAGACAGCCCTCATCTCCATCCTCCTCATCATCCACAAAGATGGTCTCGGACTGCTCTATAGAACCTGAGATGTCGGGCCTAGTTCCAGGACTGGCCTCATCGAAGGTCACCTCACAGGTCTCTACCATTTTGCTAGACTCGCAGTTCCAGACCCTATACGCCCGCGAAGAAGTCGAGTAACCCAGAAAGATCCCATCACAAGAACGTGACTCGAACTTATCTAGGTTCCCAGACTTCAGAATAAAACACTTGCAACCAAACACACAAAAATGCGAGACGCTGGGCTTTCGCCCATATCTCAACTCATAAGAGGTGCGATGCAAGTGCGCCCTAAGAAAAACTCTGTTCGAAACATGGCACATGGTGGCTATCGCCTTAGCCCAAAACTTCCTAGGTGTGGAGTACTCATCAAGCATCGTCCTGGCCATTTCGACTAAGGTACGGTTCTTCCTCTCCACAACGCCATTTTGCTGGGGGATGTGTAGAGAAGAAAACTAATGTTGTACACCTGTCTCATCGCAGAACTTCTTAAAGTAGGAATTCTTGAACTCCGTGCTATTGTCACAGCGGATCGCTCGTAAGGCACCCAAGACCTCAACAGAAAGCCTACTAAAAAGACCCCGAAAATGTGAAAATATCTCATCCTTCGAGGCTAAGAAAAACACCCAAGAGTACCTCGAGAAGTCATTGACCACAACAAGAATGTACCACTTCCCTCCTGCCGACTGCACACTAGCTGGACCAACTGTGTCCATGTGGAGTAGCTATCCTGGTGCATCGGTCATAGTCACTGTGACCGGAGGATGAGAAGCGGCAACCATCTTGTCGTGCTGGCAAGGAGCGCAAACTAGATCTTTGACCATCTTGAGTTTAGGCAGACCACAAATGAGATCGTGGCCGCTAACTCAGGTCAAGTGGTCAAATCCAATATGACCAAGTCTCCTATGCCATAAAGTGAGATCACGGGATTCGGAAGCAACTAAACACTAGAGAGGATCGCCATATGACTCAACAAAATCAACACGAAAAAATCCTCCCAAATCTAGAAATCCCGCAAACAAGACTTCCCGAAGAATCAAGAATTTTGCAAGCATTTTTCTTAAAGCTCACCTCGAAACCGTCATCGGTAAGCTGAGAAACCGAGAGAAAATTGTATTGCAGCTTACTCACCAAGGTAACATCTTTTAAAATGAAAGACTCATTAACACGCACTATACCTTTGGCGATGACTCGCCCAGAAGAGGCATCTCCGAAGGTGATCATCTCATTACCTAGAGCTCAGGCTAGGGAAGAGAACCAACGAGAATCTCTGGTCATGTGTCTAGAACACTCGGAGTCTACGAGCCAAACCTCTTCCTTCCCTGCCCGGCGAACCTGAGTCAACGAGAGAGAAACGGCTCAGTACTGGGATAAATCAAAAGATATTTTGGAACCCAATACTGAGTCACACGAGCAGAAGAAGTGGTCACACATGACTGACCTCTAACTGCCCAACGCTCTCCGTCGCTCAGAAAGCCAGAAGGTCTAAGTGCAGACCTGAAGCTGTTGTTGGGCTTGACTGCTACAGAGGAGCGAGTCTGAGCACCAACAACATGCTGATCTCGCCGCGGGTAGCTATCTCAATGGAGAAAATGAGATCTACCCTCAGGACGGCGAAAGTCACGACCAGAGGCAAATCGAGGACGAAAATCATAAACATCAGAAAAGACAAGTCCTCGATTCTGCCTAGACCTCGTGTTGGTCTTAGGTGCACTCAGAGTCTGGGGCTGACCCTGAATACGCCTAAGAGCCTGAACACGGTCTCTTCGCGCGATCTTGGTGCGCCTAAAGCATCTCTCGATCATGTGTCCATCCTAGAAGGTACAATGAAACTTCGCCTTCTGAGAGGTCGAAGCAACGGATGTTACCACCTTACTGTCAGAGATCCCTTGGATAAAGCCCGCGGATTTGAACTCAACCTTTTTGGTTTGGGGCTTAACCTCGATCATACCTGCTGCTATGGGTCTGAGAACAGCATGTGGATGCTTCCTAACATCTTCTAAGAAATCATATCCTAGACCTTGAGTAAACTTGCAAATTTTGGACTTGTCTAGAATAAGATTCAGCTTTTTCTTGGCTCCAACAAATCTTTCAAGAGTGTTCATAAGGTACTGACACTCTTGAAAGAGAGAGGTGCAAGAGGAGCAAGGGGAAGAAGAGACAGTAGGAGGAGAGGAAGAAGAACCGACAGCTGAAGAGCAAATAGCTCTCCTTATGCACAGCTGCCTCAACCTTGAGGGCTTCGTAGGACACACAGGGGGCATTCCTAATTCTAGCAATTTGGTTCTCGTAGCTCTTCCTAAACATCTCTATCATGTACTTATCCTTTTCCAACACCTCAGCACAGAAGGCACAAGCAGGATGTGATTTTTCTAATAATTCCTTAGTTAGCTTCACACAATTGTCATTTAATGCAACAAGTTCAGATTTTAATTTTTCACAATTATTGCATGGTGAGCTCACAGGATCCTTAGAAGCATATTGAGCCATTTTGTTATTATGGTCAATCATTTCTTGAAACTGTTTTGAGACAGATTCAAGTTCAGCAGTTAATTTGGGACAGTTCAAACATGAAGAAATTGGCTCAAGTAAGGAAGCATGCAATTCAGCAATCTTATGTCTGCCTTCTTTAAATTCATTTTCAAGTTATTACAATTTTCATAATTTTCAGGCAGATCAAGAAGCATAGTGTAAAGACCTCTAAAAGCATTGTCCTTATCCTCACATGAGGTGCAAGAAATAGTCTCAACAATAGATGAAAGAGGAGCTACCCTACTCATCTCTAGTTCAGCAAGCAGACTAACATTCTCCACCATAAGAATATCTAGCTCAGAGGTCACACTATCATAAGAGGTCCTTAGCTTCGCATATCACCAAGCAAGGAAGGACATACATCACATTCGTCACGGGAGGGAGCGGATATAAGTGAAGTAAGCTCCCGTGACAGTCTCTCTACTTCCTTCTCCAACACACTACATGTAACACCCCAAGATCCACAATACCCTAGGATGCTACTAAAACTGCTCTACAACTAGCCAATTTACAAGA
Source organism: Bonia amplexicaulis (assembly GCA_036346245.1). Classification (NCBI taxonomy): domain Eukaryota; kingdom Viridiplantae; phylum Streptophyta; class Magnoliopsida; order Poales; family Poaceae; genus Bonia; species Bonia amplexicaulis. The sequence continues at coordinate 61,599 of JAYGGG010000418.1, read as the reverse complement.
TAAATTAAACTGGCAACATTTAATTAACAGGATAATATAAGTGGAAGCATAATCAACTAGTAAATAACAGAATAACGAGAACAATTTAATATTCATAATCAACTTAACAATAATAACCAAAGGAACATTGATCAATATGATAACTAAACAAGAACTAGAATTCTTTCTATTCTATTTCAGCATTAAGATTATCATCCAAGTGCATCTGCGCGGTGCCACTCTACCCTTCCCAATACATGCTCAAGGTCCACCTGTAGGGAGGGGGAAGCAAGGGTGAGATAAAAATCTCAGCAAGCAAACAGTTTAACAAGTTATTCAAACTACAAATAATTACACATCATCATTTATAATTCCATACAACTACAACCACAATTCATGTCCATAATTATTAATCATCATAAACTTCCATGAATCATACCTCTTCAATTTCAGATTTAATTGGCATATGAATGCAGTCATTTTATCCACAATTATATGCAAATGAAACATTTAATCTTCCATAACTACAATAGATTAATCGTCAACATTTATTCTTCCTAATAACAATGTTTACATCCTCAACCTTCAAATTATCATCAATGACAATAAGACATATGTATGGTCACCTCACTACTTTACTAATTCTCACATTCACAATTGCTATCAATAATTAACACTAGAGAAAAGAATCTCATGCCACAACCTCAATCCATACCATACACAAGGGACGAATCCCATTCCACGACCACATCCACAATCCTTATACCACAAGTAGCTCACATGAGCCAATTTCACATTATAACTAGAAAGTTGTATATTCCACAAAATAACATCACCACAATATGTTGCATATGTATGCAAATGAATCTTTCCATAATGCAATGCATTTGAATGATTCATGCTATGCTCCACATCACTCTTGCCAGGGCAGGAATTGTAGTTCATCGTATTACGGCAATATACGATGCTTCCGCGGGCGAAGAGGTGCATCGACACGGCAATATACGATGATGTACTGATGCGGTCGCGGCTAAGTCGGCGACATCCACATATGCAAATGACATGATATGACATGAATGATATGATAATTCATTAATCACATTAATTCATCCACAATGAGCATTATCATGCTCACAACATATCCACATCCACCACATGCTATTTTTATGTCCACATTATAACATTAAACAAGAATTCCACATGTCTACTAGCATAATATCAACATATCAATGGATAAATATTTGCTATCATCTCTACAATTAAATATCATGCAATCATGGCATTATGTATCAAATTAAGATAATAATGTAAATTACAAGTAGAAGGAATAACAAGTTAAACGGTAGCAACCACCGCTACATTCACTTGCCTCAATCCGACGAAGCGAAGATCAACAAAATTCAAGAGCGCTCAGGGACAAGACCACCTGTCCATAAGACAACTCTCAGCACACTACCACAGCATACAAGCACGACATAAATATATAAAACATCGCTAGAGACCCGAACCCGCGTAAACTCCTCTCCGCTCCACAATTCAATAATTTCATCTCTTCAGCAGCGCTGCTTCCTAATTTTGTATCTTTAAAAATATAGATCGAAAAACAGCAAATGACACCTCTCTGGATTCATGACTTAAAAACCGCGTTAATGCCCAAAATAGAGGAAGAACTCTGCTCTGGCAGATTGGGCAACCGCGTTAAAACGCGTGTCCACAACAGCACAGAGGTCTAAAAATAATCAAATATATACAGAAGCTATATCTCTAAATTATATAAAACTTTATAAACTATGGACAAGGCCAGAAAATTCGTTTGCTATTTTAACGCTGGATTACCGTCGACTGTACCAATCTGTCTGGGACAGTGGTATTGCCGACTCCGTATCTCCCAGATCTAGAAACATTTGAAAAATACAGGAGATACATCTGGATGTCCTCTACAACTTTCCTTTGGGAAGACCAGCAGAAAATTCGTTTTCTAGATCAAAACTGCTCGAGAAGTCTAAAATCGATCTAAAATCAGCCCGCGACTAAACTCTAATCGGGCAATTGATCTAATATCTACCATCAAATTCTGTGCCAAAAACCTTAATTAATGCATAAAACAGAGGATTTGGGATGGGGGAAAATTACCTAGCTGAAGAATTTCCCCACTTTTTTCCTCCTCTTCTTCTTCTCCTTCCTTCCCCTTCATTCTCCTTCTCCTTCTTCTTCTCCTTCTCCAAGGGCAGCAATGGGGCATCAATGGCAGCAATATGGGAAGGGGAGGTGCCCAAGGAGGGGTGTGGGGCGGCCAAGGGGTGGGGAGGGTGGAGGGCCAAGGAGGGTTTTATAAAGGGGTGTTAGAGTTTGGGAGGGGTACGGGCCCCATTTGGGCCGGTGGCCAAAGCGGCCGCCCTCCCTCCTGACAGCCCAAAACATCCAAATTAATTATTTTAATTTATTTAATTCATTTTACAATGTTCTACAATTCATATTTTTCCTTCCCGCGATTCTATCGAAAACCCGCGACTCATGATTGTTTAAAAACTTACGCCGTAACGATGTTTAGGGTATTACATTCTCCCCACCTTAAAAGGATTCGCCCTCGAATCTCACTCCTCAGCCCGCGAGACAAAGAACAATTATGGAAAGAACAACCAAAGAATAGAGCATCCCAAGGATAAAACATCACGAGGGACAAAGAACAATTATGGAAAGAACAACCAAAGAATAGAGCATCCCAAGGATAAAACATCACGAGGGAACAACAACTACGGGTTCTCACCCGCCCTCGAAGAACTCAGGTCCTTCTTCTGCATTTGAACTTCAAGCTCCACGTCACCTCCTGCTCGGACTGATTCGTCAAGAGAGCATCCACATCAACTCCGATGAGTCCACGACCTGCGCGGGTCAACACCAAGTAGCCGCAACTCTTTTGTCGGCTCTGAGTGGCCAACAGATCCTACCGTTCTCGCATAATTATCAAGCCACTATCTAATACCATCTTTTTTATTAAAACATTTTCCGCTATTTATTATAATCGGGATAATACATTGTACCCCTTTTAAAGAATTCAACCACAGATTCCACTCATAACATTAATCGAAGCACAAACAATAACTGTTACAAACGTAACCCAACCACAAGAAGAATGAAGCATTCTCAAGCAATACACTAGCAAACAACCTTCCTTCAAAGGACCACGATCCAAATCAAAGGATTCACAATAAAACCATTCACACTCTCCAAATAGACATTTAGAGAATCCACACTGCACAAGCCAAGAGTGAAAATCACTCGACAAACCAAAACAATCATTTTCTTTTCCTAACTGGAAAAGACCACACCCAACATCAAACAACTCAATTTGCAGATGATCTCTACCATAAACACACAGTTTAAACAAGAATCAAGTGAGCATATTACTGCTCGAGATATTATTAATTTCCCAATCCATTCCCTTTGGAAATTTAACTTCCTTGAACCAAGGATTTCCAAAACATCGCCCAACACACCAACTAGGTGCTATACACCTCTTAAAAGACTTTGCAACCCAAATCAATTACCCCTTTCTTGGAGAGGCAAAAAGAAGTAAATTCCAGCACAAAGGAATATGTTACCATCTGCAACAAACACAAGACCAGAAGAAAAAGCAATGAATTTAGACAACAAAAGGTAAGATCTTAGCTGAAGGCACATGCCTCCTCAAGAAGAAAAAAAATCAAATCTCAACCAATAAGGATACAGTATTACCATTTGAGCTCAAAAAAATCTTAGGCGGCGAAAATATTGCCATTCGAGTTCAAGAAGCTCTTATGCGGCGAATATATTGCCATTTGAGCTCAAGTAACTCTTGTGAGGCGAGAATAAGAAGTCAAACACACCTCAAGAAGAAATGCACAACTTGACTTCAACATCCAATACTTTTACCAAATTTTTCTTTTAACAAAGAGAACAACCTTCTTTGATTACGGTATTTCCTTGACAGATCCAACAAAAAGAGATGTGAAGACTGCAACATATTAATTCTTTAAGAACTAATAAAACCTCTCAACATGACATTTTGCTTAAAACAATTTCAGTTACCACAAAAGCCATGAGATCTAAAAGATCGCATACGTAAATCTCAAAACTTTTGATTTAAATAGTATCATGGAAGTTATCAAATTCTTTTATTTATAGAACATTCAACATTATCATCACAACCACATAGACCATCATACTAACATCAGAATAATACATTCTTAACAAACATCATAATATCCTCAAATCACGTCATAAACTTTTCCAAAAGAAACACAAGAAAACACTTCATCATGTTTCTATTATCTAGATACGATTGCGACTATTTAATCTAGGAAATCCTAGTGCATAAGCCACCATATTAAAACAAAGCTCTTAACAAGATAATGCTAGAACATGGCAATCTCACAAAACATGCTAGTATAAATCTCTCATTAAATTTCATTTATTCAATTCTTATTGATGCTCAACTCTAATTTAGCACAAATTGATTGTACTCTATTCATTACTAGCAATAGTTGATTATTAATTTATCATAACAACATTCATGATCTAACTCTATTTAAAATCATAAAACAATCATGAACTTATATTCAATATTTCTCCTTACATTCAAAAATTAGAACGAAACAATTTTAAACTTCAATAATACCAGTTTGTAAGACAAGATTCTACAATTCAATACCTCAACCTTCATCTATTTCTTTATACATGTTTCAACAATTTAACATCGTGAAAGATAGATGAATCTAGTAATTGTACATGCTCATAAAGTATCTAAATAAATGACAGGTTAAAGGTCAATATTATCAAGGCAATATTCTAACATATCCTTACTTACTAATTTCCAAACGGTCAGATTAATTACTAAAGACAAAAAAATAATTCAATTTATCCAACATGATAGAAATTTAAACAAACATAATAATCATTCTAGTTCTTTTGCACACCCTCAATAACTCCATGAGTTCCAAACATATATAGACAAATTCTAAATCACAATTCTTCCAGAAACTATCACAAGGTGATATCAAAATAATAAACTACACTTCCGAGATGCTAATTAAAATTAATTATGCAACATGCTATCATCTCAGCTTGACAATTCATACCTTATGAATTAATTTATAAGATTACTACCTTCCTACTTAAACATAGCAAAACACCACAAAGGGTTTTAACACTCTTTCAAAAAGGAGTGAAAATAAACTTCGACACTCAAATTAATCTAAAAGAAATACATAGATCTAAGACTTTCACATATTAATGAGTTTTGCAACTCAAAACTTGCATTAATAAAAGAAAATACCAAGCGAACCAATAAGCCATGATTCACAACAAGACAAAACTCACACGAAGGGACCAACCTTTCAAGTCAACAATAAGTACAGGTAGCAAAAGTATCTCATTAGTCCGGAAAGAAACAATAACTGCTTCAAGGAATAGGTAGAGGCCAATTGCATACCCTCAACTGCAAGAATCACAACTCAAAAGAAATTCATTAACTGCAAGAGGCCAAGAATTGGCCAAAATCAAATTAAGGATAATAGCAACTTTTCTAAGAAAATCACCCGCAACAGAATAACGAGAACAATTTAATATTCATAATCAACTTAACAATAATAACCAAAGGAACATTGATCAATATGATAACTAAACAAGAACTAGAATTCTTTCTATTCTATTTCAGCATTAAGATTATCATCCAAGTGCATCTGTGCGGTGCCACTCTACCCTTCCCAATGCATGCTCAAGGTCCACGTGTAGGGAGGGGGAAGCAAGGGTGAGATAAAAATCTCAGCAAGCAAACAGTTTAACAAGTTATTCAAACTACAAACAATTACACATCATCATTTATAATTCCATACAACTACAACCACAATTCATGTCCATAATTATTAATCACCATAAACTTCCATGAATCATACCTCTTCAATTTCAGATTTAATTGGCATATGAATGCAGTCATTTTATCCACAATTATATGCAAATGAAACATTTAATCTTCCATAACTACAATAGATTAATCGTCAACATTTATTCTTCCTAATAACAATGTTTATATCCTCAACCATCAAATTACCATCAATGACAATAAGATATATGTATGGTCACCTCACTACTTTATTAATTCTCACATCCACAATTGCTATCAATAATTAACACTAGAGAAAAGAATCTCATGCCACAACCTCAATCCATACCATACACAAGGGACGAATCCCATTCCACGACCACATCCACAATCCTCATACCACAAGTAGCTCACATGAGCCAATTTCACATTATAACTAGAAAGTTGTATATTCCACAAAATAACATCACCACAATATGTTGCATATGTATGCAAATGAATCTTTCCATAATGCAATGTATTTGAATGCTTCATGCTATGCTCCACATCACTCTTGCTAGGGCAGAAATTGTAGTTCATCGTATTACGGCAATATACGATGCTTCCGCGGGCGAAGAGGTGCATCGTATTACGGCAATATACGATCTTTGTCTGCAGACTCTGATCGTGGCTAAGTGCGGCGACATCCACATATGCAAATGACATGAATGATATGATAATTCATTAAACACATTAATTCATCCACAATGAGCAATATAATGCTCACAACATATCCACATCCACCACATGCTATTTTCATGTCCACATTATAACATTAAACAAGAATTCCACATGTCTACTAGCATAATATCAACATATCAATGGATAAATATTTGCTATCATCTCTACAGTTAAATATCATGCAATCATGGCATCATGTATCAAATTAAGATAATAATGTAAATTACAAGTAGAAGGAATAACAAGTTAAACGGTAGCAACCACCGCTACATTCACTTGCCTCAATCCGACGAAGCGAAGATCAACAAACTTCAAGAGCGCTCAGGGACAAGACCACCTGTCCATAAGACAACTCTCAGCACACTACCACAGCATACAAGCACGACATAAATATATAAAACATCGCTAGAGACCCGAACCCGCGTAAACTCCTCTCCGCTCCACAATTCAATAATTTCATCTCTTCAGCAGCGCTGCTTCCTAATTTTGTATCTTTAAAAATATAGATCTAAAAACAGTAAATGACACCTCTCTAGATTCATGACTTAAAAACCTACAATTTTCATGGAGAACACCTATTTTAATTTTAATCACAGCTAGGAGTAATTTAATGCCCAAAATAGAGGAAGAACTCTGCTCTGGCAGATTGGGCAACCGCGTTAAAACGCGTGTCCACAACAGCACAGAGGTCTACAAATTATCAAATATATACAGAAGCTATATCTCTAAATTATCTAAAACTTTATAAACTACGGACAAGGCCAGAAAATTCGTTTGCTATTTTTAAACGCTGGATTACCGTCGGACTGTACCAATCTGTCTGTCTGCCGGACAGCGGTATTGCCGACTCCGTATCTCCCAGATCCCACGGTAGAAACATTTGAACAAAATACAGGAGATACATCTGGATGTCCTCCACAACTTTCCTTTTGGGAAGACCCGCAGGAAAATTCGTTTTCTAGATCAAAACTGTGCGAGAAGCCACACTGCGCAAATCGATCTAAAATCAGCCCGCGACTAAACTCTAATCGGGCAATTGATCTAATATCTACCATCAAATTCTGTGCCAAGAACCTTAATTAATCCATAAAACAGAGGATTTGGGATGGGGAAAATTATCTAGCTGAAGAATTTCCCCACTTTTTTCCTCCTCTTCTTCTTCTCCTTCCTTCCCCTTCCTTCTCCTTCTCCTTCTCCTTCTTCTTCTCCTTCTCCAAGGGCAGCAATGGGGCATCAATGGCAGCAATATGGGAAGGGGAGGCGCCCAAAGAGGGGTGTGGGCGGCCAAGGGGTGGGGAGGGTGGAGGGCCAAGGAGGGTTTTATAAAGGGGTGTTAGGGTTTGGGAGGGGTACGGACCCCATTTGGGCCGGCTGGCCCAAAGCGGCAGCCCTCCCTCCGGACAGCCCAAAACATCTAAATTAATTATTTTAATTTATTTAATTCATTTACAATGTTCTACAATTCATATTTTTCCTTCCCGATTCTAGAAAAACCAATGACTCACGATTGTTTAAAAACTTACGCCGTAACGACGTTTAGAGTATTACACTACACCTAGCTCTAGATCTAGCATGAAATTTTTCTAGTTTGAGAAAGGCATCGTTGAGTTAGTCATAGGAGGGACATACCTCATCGGAGGGCCTATTTTTTTTCCTCCGAAGCTGGCGACTTTTGGCTTTTGCTACAGTACCTAACTTTCAAATAGAATATTTTCTCAAGACGGGGTCTACAATTTAAACGATGCACACGTTAAAAGCCCAACATCTGTACCATCCAAAATCACAAGTGAGTATCTCTCTCCGTAATCTGTACCATAAACAGCCAAAATTCAAAAATTTCAGCCAAAAGCCATAAGCTGCGGTCGTTGCCAAACAAACCTAGAGTCGCTGTAGAGCTCGCTGTCTCTGACATCGGTCTCGTTGGCCATCAAGCACATGCCGATGAAGTCGTCGCCGTCCTTGGGATCTTGATCGTCCTTGCCGTCGTCGTCACTCCATCCTTCCAGATCGCTGAAGTTGATGTCGTCGAAGGCAGTGAGGACGCGCTGGAACAACTTCTTAGCTTTCCCAAGGTCACGGTACTTCTTCCCTTTGCCTTGGCCGCGAGCTGGGGGCTTCTTATTGCGGTTCTTGTTGATGTAGTCGTCCTTTCTCAAACCGCCGTAGTCGTTCTTGTCCTTCTCCAGCTTAGGGCAATTCATTCGAATGTGGTTGGGGCCACCACACTCGAAGCAGATAATCGACCCACTCCTCTTTCTGTCACTCACTCTCTTGTATGCTTGGGAGAACTTTCTGGCTAGAAGGGCTAATTGGTCCTCTGGTAGCTGCTCTAATTGATCATCGGTTACTTCACAAAGAGCAGCTAGGGAAAACCAGTAGCATTATTGGAGAGAACACCAGAAGCAGGATTGGGATCGGTGACTAAGGCCATCAACTGCGACTTCGACCTACGAGAGACTATGTTGATCTCGTGAGTCTTGAGGCGTGAATACAACACGTCAAGAGTCAGGGTCGAAAGATCGGTCGTGTCCTTGATGGTGGTCACCTTCATCTCCCAAACACGCAGATCCAGAGCCACGAGCATCTATTGAGCATTGTCCGAGTCGGGGTATGTGAGACCGACCGCTCGGAGATTGCTCAGAATCTTGTGAAACCTCGCAAAACACTCATCGAGGGACTCTCCAGCGAGCATTTCAACCTTGTTGTAATCTCGCTTGAACTGGTCCTGTCGTACCGTCTTAATCTGGGTGATGCCTTCATGGTAAGCATCGAGGGTCACCAAAATATCAAAGGCCAACGTGAGGTCAGAAATGCGATCAAATTCGCTTCAGCTCAAACCTTGGATTATGATGTTCCTCGCCTTAGCATTCGCCTCAACATCGGGCATTTTTGCCACATGGATGTTCTCATCGGCAGGAACAACATAGCGTGTTTTCACTTTTCTCCAGATAGCATAGCCCTGAGCCTGTATGTAGGTCTCCATCCGACTCTTCCAGAAGGGATAGTCGATCCCATCTAAGATCGGGGGCTTGGTGGAATACTTGTCCGTTGCTATGGCTCACAGACCGGTTAAGATCTATAGAAAAGAGCTAACCAGCTCGATACCAATTGTAGGATCAGAAACATCAACAGAGGGAGGGTGAATGGTGCCTTCAAAAATTGCCCCCAAATATCCACAAACCCCTTCTCCTATAGCTATAGTAGCTATGAAGAAAGAGAATAATCGCTCACTGGCAACCAGAAAAAAATTGGCGAACAAAGCAACACAATGAAGTAAGCAGCAAAACCAGATCAGAGAAAACAATCCAGGTGGCGGTGCATACGCCTACCGGTCGGACCATAAACTTGGCGGTCGGATCATTGGTTCATGACCGGTCTGATCACGGTGGTTGCTTGATCATCGCCTCATCGCCTCCGGTCAAACCGCTGGGGTTAGCAGTCAGACCACCCCGCACCATCCGGTCTGACCGCCGGTATGCAATCGGTTTGACCGGATCTTGATTCAGGCAGGGGCTGAGTTTTTGTCAGAACTGAAGAAACTCGAGGGAGAGACTAAAACAAAGAAAAGTGAAAACAAATGCAGAGCTTCTCAGGTCAATTTCTCTGAGCTATAACCTAAACAACACCAAGACCTCAGGAATCAAGAGATAACATCAAGAGAGCACGGAATCAAGATTTGAGCAGAAATCTGAAAACTCATTAAGAATGGGACTGATTTCCAAATTGCTTTCCATTCTTGAATCATTTGATCATGAGACTTTGAATTCAACTAAGCAATGGTCTTAGGACTAAAGAACACAAAACTGAAAGCATGCTTTTGAAGGGAAATCAAGACACCAAATATCCTCTGCCCTCAAACCCTAGAAAAGCAAGACAGAGGAAAAGCTGCGCTAGATTTGAGAGAAGAGGAAACTCCTTGACTCTCCCTTTTGTTCTCAAAAATGGAATGGTCAAGTGATCTTGAGGATATTCCTAGTTCAAAGCATAAAGAATCAACAGCTGGAAGAACAAGGAATTAACAAAAAGAGAATGAGAGGAGAAAATAGGCAAGAATATAGATAGATACTGAAAACCAAAACATCTCAAAAACATGATTTCTCAATTGGATTTGGATAGATGAGTGATTACAAGAGTTGCTACAGCCAGTTCATTCAAGAGTTCACATCCTGGGCAACACACACACAGGAATCACAAGAACTCAAGAACACAACACCTCACTCACGCAAACATGGTGGAGGAAAGCAAAAACACACTCTGTTGTCCTCACCAACTCCCCAACAGAAAGAAGAAAGGGGACACAAAGCAAAAGTTCATTCAAAACCCTAAAAATCCATACCAACCACCAGGGAACACCCCTCTATTTATAGTCTTCCATTTCGGGTTTACAATTTGCTTTGCCTGCTAATTCTCAGTGTTTTACCAATTAACTCGATCTGAATCCGCTTCCACTTTGCAGCCTTGAACATTTACCAAAATGCCCCTACTGCACCTTCCGGGAAGCTTCCTCATTTCTTGCCGTCCAAGCCTCACAACCACTTCGAGTCCTTGTCGTCTTCAACACATCCCGACCGCTCTGACCTCAGCACCGCCTGTGCCTAGTCCAGTTGATGTGGCACCAAGTAGCACTACAACTTTGGTTAGTGCTTGCAGTTCTGTGCACAATGTTCAAAAAGCTTTGAATACCAATTCTGAGATTTCTAATGTGCACAAGAGACATATTTGGAAAGATAATGAAGTCTATTTTCCAACGAATCAAACGGCACTTGATTTGGAGCTTCCTACACAAAGTTATGGCAATTTCATTGGATAATGCCCCAACTGTCCGGAGAGACGTGCGAAACTTGCCAAACATAAAGAGTTCGAGTATTGCAATGCAAATAAAAGTAAAATCCGACCACACCATGACTTTCTAAAGGTGGAGAAGGACTCTTTTTCAGGTTCCAAATGGATTTGGAAGCTCCTTGAACAAGAAAACAAAACATATAAAGATTTGAAACCGATTCGGATTCGGATTGGGACAGCTGGCAAGACCGATACTAAAACGTCCATAACTTTCACAAACGGAGTCCGATTTGGGCGTTCTTAGACTCATTGGAAAGCTATTTTGAAGCCCCACACAATGGATAAGGTGCCAGCCACGGAATCCTCACGGTCAAGTCGCAAATTGAGAGAGAAACCAGAGGTAGCAGTTTAGGTATTTCCTTTTTAGTTCGTATTGGAGTTTGTTTCGGCCTTAGGCCAAGTAGTGCGTGAGTTGTAATCAAGGCCTTGCATTATGCACCAATATAAGGCCAGGGTCTTAGCCCCATTGTAACTCAGGTTATGATTTGAGAAATAGAAATCAGAAAATCACCATGGTTTGGTGGCCATTGTTGGTGTGTTCTTGAGATTTTCATCGAGGAATTGTTGTTGGTGTGTTGAATCCAATTGTGGTGTTGGATTCTACTCGTTGAAACTTCAGTTTCTCTACCCTTCGTTCACGTGCTGTGGTGTGCGTGGGAGAAGGTTTATCTTGGAGAGAGCATCCAACAAGGCGTATCGTGAAAGATCAGGGCCAAAGCAACGGGGTTCAGCTAGCTTGCTAGGTGGATCCGCATCATCTTGGTATCAGAGCGTGGTTAGTCACGGTACGAGGTTGCTGAACTTTTCTTAATGGCGTGTTCCATGAAGACTAAAGATGGCGAGGCGCGACATAAAGATGCCGAGCTAATTGGGGAGGTGCCCCAATATGCGGCCTCTTTGCCGCCCGAGGTACGAATTGGATTTGAAGCGACACGTGACTACTTCTTAAGTTGTCACCGGAAGCTTGAAGGTAAGGTTGATGATTTGGGGGCGCGAATTGATACTTTGATGGAGGCGCTACGCAACCAGCCACCATAATTTTAGCATGTTGAACGGAGACCTCAATATCTTAAACGACGTGGACCATATGAAGACAACAAACATGAGGAGGTCTTTGATGGTGCAACAGGCTTTGCTCCACAACCGCGCCATGCTCGGGACTACCGTGGTGCTGACCGTGGTAGGGACATGCGTGGCAGAGGTGCTGCCCATGGTGGAGGTATGCATGATGGTGTTGGGTTTGCTCAACGTGTTGCCGTGGATGATGGAATTGGGCGGATAAAAATTTCTATCCCATCATTTAATGGTAAAGCTGAACCAGAGGACTACTTGGATTGGGAGATACGTGTCGAACAAATTTTTGACACCCATCACTATACTGTGGATAAGAAGATCCGTTTGGCGACAATTGAATTCACTGGATATGCTCTTGTTTGGTGGAACCAATTGTGTCACGTAGGAGCTCGTCCAGATACTTGAACACAACTGAAGAATATTTTGAGGCGACGTTTTGTCCCAGCACACTACACGAGGACCTTGTATAACCGGCTACAACAACTATGTCAAGGTAATTCTAGTGTTGATGAATATTATAAAGAGATGGAGATGTTGATGATCCGTACAGGGACAGAGGAGCATGACGAGGCTACTATGGCACATTTCTTTTGGTCCGAAAGTTGCAAAGCAAAGAAACTGAAACCAAAGGACAGCGGTGGAGTGTTTTCCAAGCGGAGTGCAAGATCAAAGATAAAGCATGCAAGTTGATCATAGATGGTGGAAGTTATACCAATGTGATTAGCAAAGATTTAGTGTATGCTTTAGGGCTGTCCACGTGGAGGCATCCTCAACCACATCATGTGGAGTGGCTACACAACTCCGGAAGACTAAAGATAACTCACAAGGTACGTGTTCCATTTGTTGTTGGTGACTATGTTGACAAGGTGGGTTGCGACGTAGTTCCAATGGATGCATGTGGGTTATTGTTGGGAAGACCATGGCAATATGATCGCAATGCTACGCATGAGGGCCGGTCCAACACATACACTTTTGTACATGGGGAAAGAAGCATGTGTTGAAACTAAAATTGGAGAGTGCTATTCATGTTGATGAAGAAATTACAGCCAAGAAGAAGCAAGCTCCCAAGATTACCCCAAAGCCGAGGACGACTTTGCTTCAAGGAGGGGAGGATGATGTGGCACCAAGTAGCACTACAACTTTGGTTAGTGCTTGCAGTTCTGTGCACAATATTCAAGAAGTTTTGAATACTAATTCTGAGGTTTCTAATGTGCAAAAGAGACATATTTGGAAAGATAATGAAGTCTATTTTCCAACGAATCAAACGGCACTTGATTGGAGCTTCCTACACAAAGTTATGGTAATTTCATTGGATGCTGCACGAGCTGTCCGGAGAGACGCGCGAGACTTGCCAAACATAAAGAGTTCGAGTATTGCAATGCAAATAAAAGTAAAATTCGACCACACCATGACTTTCTAAAGGTGGAGAAGGACTCTTTTTCATGTTCCAAACGGATTTGGAAGCCCCTTGAACAAGAAAATAAAACATATAATGATTTGAAACCAATTCGGACTCGGATTGGGACAGCTGGCAAGACCGATACTAAAACGTCTATAACTTTCACAAACGGAGTCCGATTTGGGCGTTCTTGAACTCGTTGGAAAGCTATTTTGAAGCCTCACACAATGGATAAGGTGCCAGCCACAGAATCCTCACGGTAAAGGCGTAAATTGAGAGAGAAACCAGAGGTAGCAGTTTAGGTATTTCCTTTTTAGTTCATATTGGAGTTTGTTTCGGCCTTAGGCCAAGTAGTGCATGAGTTGTAATCAAGGCCGTGTATTATGCACCAATATAAGGCTAGGGACTTAGCCCCATTGTAACTCAGGCTATATTTGAGAAATAGAATTCAGAAAATCACCATGGTTTGGTGGCCATTGTTGGCGTGTTCTTGAGATTTCCATCGAGGAATTGCTCTTGGTGTGTTGAATCTAATTGTGGTGTTGGATTCTACTCGTTGAAACTTCGGTTTCTCTACCCTTGGTTCACGTGCTGTGGTGTGCGTGGGAGAAGGCTTATCTTGGAGAGAGCATCCAACAAGGCGTATCGTGAAAGATCAGGGCCAAAGCAACGGGGTTCAGCTAGCTTGCTAGGTGGATCCGCATCACTAGTCATCTCGTGCCTCACCATGACTCCACCTCAAAGTCCTGCAGCCATCACAAACAAGAAAACGTATCACATAGCACCGCTCGAGATAATGTAATCAACATTTGCATTAGTCGAAGGAACTCACGCACGAACCACTCGAATCAAACTCAAACTATCAGAACACGTGTCAATTACTCATCACAAATATGGGAGCACCTCCACATGATCTCTCAAAAACACATTGCTTTGACCGGAATTGAAGCTTGTGGGTATTATAGGGACGTAGATTCAGCCAACATGCACACCCAAACACTTGAAGAGAAGTATAGTTCGGTTGTTGTTTGAACAACCGATCTAAAGGAGTTTCAAAGTTGATGACTTTGCTAGGGATGCGATTGATAATATATGTGGAAGCAAGAAAAGCTTCGTCCCAAAATTTTAATGGCATAGAAGCATGCGCAAGCAAGGCTAGACCCACTTCCACTATGTGGCGATGTTTTCTCTCTGCTGACCCATTCTGTTGATGAGCATAGGGACAGGAGACATGGTGGGATATACCAATTTTATAAAAAAAAAGGAGTTGAGTTTTTGATACTCTCCTCCTTAGTCGGTTTGTACAGCTATGATTTTGCGATCAAAAAGTCTCTCTACCAACTTCTGAAATTCATGGAACTTGTCAGACACCTCAGACTTGTTCTTAAGAAGATAAATCCAGGTGAACTTACTGTAATCATCAATTAAACTAACATAATATTTCTTTCCACTAATGTAACTGGGGCGGACCCCAAACATCGAAAAAAATAAGTTCCAAGGGATGGTGAGACACACTTGAAGATCTAGAATAAGATAGCTGATGGCTTTTAGCCTTTTGATATGCATCACAAACCGACTCTTTATTGGACTCAGAAAGACATGGTAAATTATTTGTGCTAAGGACTCTTGTAACAACAGGAGTGGATGGATGACCCAAGCGACTATGCCATCTTGAGAAGGATGGCTTGACAAAAAACACTTGCTTCGCCAGTGAACAAGGAAGGGAATAAAGACCTCGTCGGTATCTCCCCCTAAGAATCGTATTCCTCATGGCTCGATCCTTAATCAAAAATATGTGGGTAAACTTCAAGGAATGCAAAATTATCCATGGCAAGACGATGAGCGATATAATATTCTTTTTAACTTGAGGCACATGAAGTATATTCTTTAGATACAGATTACGGCTAGGGGTAGAGATAACAGAATGACCAATATGCTTAATCTCCATACCTTGACCATTTGCCACGTGGATCTAATCCTTCCGCTTGTACTTTTCCCAGCCAGTCAACTTGTCCAGTTCACCGATGAGATGGTCGGTTGCGCCTATGTCATGATACCAGTTGGTATCCACTTCATATGCGTGGGTGGCAGCAGCGACATGCCTTTCGTCAGGCACGTAATTTTGGTCAAAACGATGCCAACATTTTGAGGCCACATGACCTCTCTTGTAGCATACTTGGTAGATGGGTCGATTGTCGACACGCTGCTGGTTGCTGCCACCCCTACCACGTCCATTATAGTCGCGGCCTCGAGGCGTGCCGCGACCACGCCTAGCGCTGTCACGATTGGGCGGTCCACCTCGCCCACGATTCGCGGCATTCACTAAAGAGCCGCTGCTGCGAAGAGCTTGCCTATTCTCAAAATTTAACAGCTGAGAGTATAAATCCGTCATGGTGATGGGCTCCACCCTTGCCACCAATGCGGAAACAAAAGGGTCAAAATCATCATCTAAACCATTTAATATGTAAGCCACCAGGTCTTCTTCATCTATTGGCTTGCCGAATGCAGTGATCTCATCTCCGAAAGACTTCATCTTGCCAAAGTATTCGAAGATGGTCATGTTACCTTTGCGTGTCGTCGTGAGAGAGTCGAACGTTGAGAGAACGTGCACGCGTCTGGGACGTGAACATGCCTTCTATGGCACGCCAGGCTTCGACTGCCGTCTTGGATGTGACAATCTGAGTGAGCACCTCTCGCGACAATGATGAGAAGAGGAAGCCAAGGACCTGTTGGTCCGTGGCAAACCACTCCTGGTAGGCCGGATTGGGGATCATTGTCACCTTGTTATCTTCCTTCCACTCGATCTCCATTGGTGGAGCCACGGTCGTGCCGTTGATGTGTCCGTCCAATCTTGCGCCGCGTATAGCAGCGAATACCTGCGCACTCCATAGCGCATGGTTTTCCTTACCCAGCTTCTCAGAGATCTGGAAGCCGAGCAGAGGGTTGGAGACAGCGATGGCAGAGGAACTGGCCATGTCGACGATCAATCTTGATCTCAGAAAAGCTCTAATACCATGAAGGAAATCATAGGGCGGAAGCTAGATGGAGGAACACCTTCGGTGAAGCGAATACGTGTTGATAATGTTGGCCACTATATGGCAAGAGTACAAAGGTGAATATATAGATGAGATCACATGACCGGCCACCCTAATACAAAAGGAAACAAACCTAATCATTCTATCTATAGCCAGCTAAGTTTATCTCTATCTATATTTGTTACAAGAATATATCTAGATATCTAACAAAGGGCACAACACTAATTAATAATGAATAGGCATACCTCCAGAAGCTGTAGCAAGAATAACTGCCAATGCATATAGCGTATCATCTGTAGAGAGGTGATGGGAAGCTATAGAGTACAAAGGGATAAGTAAAACAGAAAGAAGAGGCTTTATGATCAAAGGCGTTTTTAACTAGAAATGAAGGCAGGTCTCGAAAGTACAAAAGGAATAAGGACTGAAACAACTGTGATAGTCGATAAGAGGTGACCTGTGTAAAACAATCAAGGGTACGTACTATGGCTCAAATGGCAACGACGGTGACGGCTTGGATCTATGTTTTCCATACAAATTGAGTATGATGTAGAGCGAGGAGACGTGAACACAACAATATAACAAAGCACGGATCTGCGCAGGATTGTACAGTCCAAAACCAAGCTGTTGTGCAATATGGGAATACTAATCACATATACAGGAATGGCAAGGAGAAGCTGAAGGTACGAATCCAATATAAAGATTCACAATGTCCAAACAATCATATTTGCACGACATATAAAAATGGATGGTTTCTATAGAGATAACCAACTGAGAAACTGACCAAAGTAAGCTGTACCTAATAACATCCAAAACGTAGAACATTTTTATGGGCAAGCATGCACAACATTGTAATATAAGTATGATAGGGAGGACCGTTACCTCAGGCGTGTTTGCGAGAGGGGCGTCTTCAATGGGTTTTGCTCAATAGTTAGAAGGAACAAGCTCCGGAGGACACAACACCAACTGGTAAAGCAATCGAAGCAAGCTACATCCAAATAGACATTACAAATAATTAGCATAACAAAGAGTAGAATAAGAAAAAAATGGATTTCGTAGGGAAGATCACAAATTAGCTAATCTGGCACACAAAGCACAAGCGAAAGCACATCACAATATCACATGGAACCAAAGCAAGCAAGCTCGAAGGCACGGGCCGAAAGCACATCACAGGGAGGCGAACAAGCAAGTTCGGGAAAAAGCCTCGGCCAAGAAAACCCGGTCGCAAAGAGGGAAAAAGGAAGGTAAGTAGAGCGAACCAACGTCGAGTAGCCCGAAACCACTAACAAGGGAAATCCAAAGGGATCGCATGGGCCATATAAGTAAAAGGCGAAAACGACGTAATAAGGTATACCCAAAGGGAGTATGCACAGAGAACCCAAAAGGGATGTTCGACCCATGGACGGAGAAGGCAACGGCGGAGGCCCTGTACACGGACGGAACCTACGGAGACCTAGAACAATAGAGACGTACCGAACCGGGGTGACAAGAGCTAGTGAGAACAATGGGGACCGACGAGGGATACAGGCACCGTGCAAGCTACAGAACGGCGAAAGCAATGGAGGACAGCACGGATCCGTGGTCTGGAAGCTGTGCCGAGGAGACGAAGCCGAATGCAAGAAGTAGGTGAAACAGTGGTGGACCTGAGCAGCGAAACAGTGGTGCTCGAGGGGCACCTACCGGCCGAAATGCTGGCGGAATGGAAGCCTAAGAAAATCCAAGTACACTCGCGTGGAGCGCGACGACATGCGCCCTGCGCACGGTCACGGCCGGACAGTACGGCATCACTGAGGAGCCAGGAAATCCCCCACGTACAAGAGATGTTATTATTAGTTTTCAACGTCGCTTTCATGAATACAGTCATGCATGTACTCCAAAAACTCACTTAGCTTCCCATAATGTATTCTAGATATTTTATTTCCTACTTTACAGTCAGGTCAATTTATGCATGAATACGACCAGCAAATGACATTTCAACTAGAAAATAACCCGAAGACATGAATTTACTGAAAAGAAAATTTTCGTTGCTCTGAACAAATACATTTAAGATCAACTAAATTAGAGCTGCAACAATGGTTCACACTTCAAATGACCATCTAACATATAACACTATTCAGTATACTGAACAAGTGAACAGAATATGTCGTATCAACTCAGAAATACAATCAGAAATACACTAAAACGCAATCAACTCAGAAATACAATCAGCAATCCAAGACCAAAAAAAGAAAACCGGGCACTTCTTTATCTAGTTTCCTAAGAAACATAGCTTGAGTTAGGCAACGAGGGCCATCGGATCCCCCTCAGGCGGCCCAGATGAAGGCGGGTGGAACTCCCTATCCCCGTTCTTCCTTCGTCTCGCTCGAGCCCGAGCAGTCGAGCACCACTCGACGTCGCGCCGCTGTCCCCCGCCCGCGCCACCGTCGCCCCTCCAGTCTCGTCGCCCTCCGCGCCGCTGCGCCTCCATCTCCAATTTTTTCTTTTCTCGTCTCATTCGGAGCGCCGCCGTCGCCCATCCGGGTCTCCATCCCCCATCCCCTAGGGTTAGGCTGCCGAACTGCGCCGTCCCCTCCATCCACGATTGGTGCACAGGTGCAGCCTAAGATTCGCTCCACCTACGCTCGGTTTCTTACCCCCTTCTCCCAGATATGGCGGCCTCGTCCAAGGATGTAAGTGCCTTGACTCTTCCCTGCCTCATGTTCTTGAACCATTCCCAGAAGTGCTAAATTCGATTTTCTTTGTCCATTTTGGTCCAGGATTATTCCAGTTGCAGATTTCTCATGTGGAAAGGTCGAGCTATGCTGCTTATTTGCGCGAGAGAGGAGTTGATTGGAAGGAAGCCCAAATTATCAATGAAGCTGGTTTGTAAATGAATTGTATGATGTGCAGGATGTTTCCAGTTAGAATATGAAGCTTGTCTTAGAAATCGAATTTGTCAAATGGATGTATGTGTGTGCAGACGTGTAAGCATATGAAGCTTGTCTTAGTAATCCAATTGGCGAATGGATGCATGTGTGTGAAGACTTGCAATGGAATCTTGCTGTTAAATTCTATCGATGTATCAATCTATTCGGTTTTTGTTGTCTTTAATGGCTGCCTGTGTCAACTGGCTTACGTTAAGTGCGCTTGAATTGTGAGGATGTGCGAGATAAAATTTCACTCTGTACATGCAAATGTTTTATTCCGAGTATTTATGAGTTCCTTGAGGATGAGTGCTTCTTTTTACATGAAGACACGAATATAATCATGTTTTCGATGCCAGGCGCTAGCTGCTGATGCTTCTTGCAAACTGAGAATTTTGTGAGAACAAACTGAACTGCCAGTTCCTTTTTTTTTTGGCATGCTGCTGCTGCTACTTGATGTTAATGCACCATCGTTAGCAACCAGCTTGCTAGCACAACAAACAACAGAGTATGGAAAATCATGTTTGTTTCTTTCAATCAGATGCAAGGGCATACACATTTCAGGACAAAAATAGTACCAGAGTTCGTGCAAACTTTAGTGACAGAAAAGTAGTAACAAAGTTATGTAGTGACGTAGTTTCAGATTTGAATCCACACATCTACTTTTCACAATTGAAGCCAGAACAATAAATGTATCAAACTATTTCATTATAACTCGATAGTGTCAACTGCATTACATTTGGGAGCACTATGGTTTCATTGCCCACAAAATTCAAAACATACATTTCACTGAAATTGAGCAAGCACGCTGGAATTGTCGCATACATCTTGCAATTCATCACAAATTGTTGAAGGGACTGAGAATTGAATTAAAAAATTTCTTACATGTATCTTCTGTAATGACATTACAGAAAAGCAACTGCAGAGAATAAAAGAAGAAAAGGAAACCACAAGAACTGTCCCTATCAAAATCTATCAAATTTTCATGTCAGCCCCATTTGTGTCATAACAATGAAACTACAAAATATGTCATTTTTCAGAATGTCGAAACTGATGAAATCATGCTAATTCACAATGAATTCAGAAAGTGAAATCAACATCCACATCGTGAAGTATCCATCCAAATCCACATATATCCACCCAAAATTCAGAAAACTACGAAAGAGAATAGAAACCACGGGGACTGTACTTCTACAAGGCATGACATTAAAGAACTGAAGGATGACTAATTCTCGGATTTCTTGGCCAGCAAAACTTGAACTCTGAAGAGACATCCGTCACTGACTTGGCTGATTTCTCACCTGTATTGTCGGAAAGTACAGAAGTCAGTATCAACACAAAACAAGCATACAGCAAGACAAGGATACTTTTTTTCAAAATCAAGACAAGGAGACTACCTACATGTGACGTAGGTTATGTATAACGTACCACACAGTGAATGGAACAATAGAACATAGTCCCACAGATCTCAATGCAATCACAGCCGTTCTGGCCCTCCATCAAGGGAAGCAACCGGTAGCCCTCTCGACGCTCCTGCCACTAGATGAAAACACAAGATACTTTGACATTTGAAGAGACCAATTAGCACTAACCGACCTTAGGTCAGGCACTAACCATAACATAATTGAACTTTCCGATCCACTTTTCCTCCTCAAAGCGTACAAAGTGACGTCCACATTTCTTGACAATGTTGATGGACCGGTGGTCCACGTGATCCTGACACACTGCAGCACAGAATGCAACGCGGTAGATGCAGAAGGTGTCCCTGTTGTGTGTCTTGGTGAAGTCCTCAGCGAGCAATTGCTTGACGAACTTCGTCTTCTCGCTATACCACGGCCAAAACTGTAATGAACGGCTCCGTTGAGGTGGATCAAGAAATCGGAAACCGAGTGAATAAACTGTGACTTTGATGGGTAGAGTCACCTACCTTACAGCCAATGGAACAGAAATAGCTGAACTCCGAGACACTGACGCACGCACAGTAATTGCACCGTTTGGCCCGGCCCTCCATGAATGGGATCCCTGGAATCGGATGCAGCGGCACCAACCGTCGAACATCACCGTTCTTGAGCTGCAAGAAACATTGGAGCTTAGAGGGAGGCAACAACAGCCAATTTGTACCTAGAAAAGTTTGCACAGATAACCTGGATGCCGGAGCAGTTATAGAAGGCCCGGATTTCTGTCAGCTCGACAAGAGGATATGAGCAGCGCAAGCCTCCCATATGAATCTGATAAGGCCGGCAACCACGTCTCAAGAAAAGAAATCAGCAATTCAGACAAGAACAAGAAGTTGTGACGAAACTAACTTTCAAGATGTCTCTGCGCCCACCGTCTTGGTGGTGCGCGCAGTAAACGACAGCGGTGCTGGCCGTGGCGGTCGCGTAAAATCTGTTCTTCGTGCATGGCGTCGAGAAGTCCATGACGACGAGATCCCCAACCCAGTGAGGAATTCGCTCCTGCGCACAAGAATCCAAGAGGAGATCAGAAGCGAATGGCACATCAAGAACGCCCCTGTTTCTTGGGGCTACGCCAGCCGCCAAGAACAAGAACCAGAAATGGACAGGAAGGAATCGATAATTACCTGAAGTGAATCCTTATCCAGGCAGGCGTTGCAGAACTCATACGGAACATCCTCCTCGCTGCTAAAACATAGCTGACTGCACAATCTGAATGCGGAA
Organism: Bonia amplexicaulis; assembly: GCA_036346245.1. Lineage (NCBI taxonomy): Eukaryota > Viridiplantae > Streptophyta > Magnoliopsida > Poales > Poaceae > Bonia > Bonia amplexicaulis. The sequence goes on along the minus strand of JAYGGG010000418.1, from coordinate 39,112 downwards.
TGTTGGGTCAGCACAGAAAGATTCGCGAGACAGAGACAGAGCAAGAAAGGCGGAAGAATTGGGGGAGAAGGAGAAAAGGGCATACTTGTTTTGCGGGTGGTCACAGCGACGGCACTGGAAGAAGATTGCTATTTCGTTGGTGTCCCGGCACTTGGAGCACACTGTGTCGGCCATGGCGGAGGGGGCGGAGGAGAGAGGCGGGAGGAAGATGCAAGAAACAGAGAAAGTTTCTTGACGAGGAGAGAGCGGGAACCAGAGCGGTTTGATATTGGAAGGTCGCCTTATATTTGTAGGCAGCGCTGCGGTCTGCGAGTAAAAAACATGCTCATGTTAGAAGATTGCTCTACTATTGGTGCAAGTTATTCCGTGATTGTGTGATACCTTGTCTATTCTACTTTGGTTCTTTACTGTTAGGAAATCGGACCCACAGCCGAGAGTCCTAGCATATTTAGGCATCCTACCGTAGTGTATAAATAGGGACTCATACCAGCAGTTTTGTACACGCAATTGAAAGCAATAAAGAAATATCAGGAGTTCTCTCTACCTCTCTCTGTGTTCAGTCTATTCTTCTGTGATTCTGTGATTGATTCGTTCTTGTTCTAAGCAGAGAATCCGATCGGACTGGTCGCCAGCGTCGGTTTCTCAACACGTTATTAGCACGACTACGCTCCGGTGAACGAAGGTAATCATCGAAGCACAAATTGAATTTTTAGATCGCTTTTTGAATCCGTATTTTCTTTTCGCGTTCTAGATTGATTTTCTACGGTGCAAATCCGCCCTAATCTACCGCGAGCAGATCTGAAATCGCCGGCACAATGCCAATCGGTAGATTACGAAACGGGGTAGATGTTGATTGCATCGTAGATTGAAACGAATTTTGTACGCTTTTGTTTGATCCTGCATGATCGTTGTACGGGAAATTTGGCATCGATTTCTCCTATTTTCTTTGCTCTGCATGGCATCACAGAAAAAAAACAGGCGACGGCCTGAAGCCGACGCCGGTTCGCCGCCGGCCAACGGTAAACGCGTCTGCCGGCCGCCGCCGCCCTCACGGCCGCCGACCGCCGAGCCGAGCCGCGGATCACCACCTGCCGCCCGCCTCTCGACCACCGACCGGTGCCGACGCCGAACCGCCGTAGCCTTGCCGCCGGCGGCTCCTTCCGCCGCCGCGCCATTTGCCTCGGCCGGCCGCGGCACGCTCCTCTCGCCGCCGTCGGCCGCTCGAGCCCGCCCGTCTGACGCGCTATCCGCCACCGCCTCGGCCGCCCATGACGAAGCTTCTCCGCGCGCCGTCGGCCGCTAGAGCCCTAACGCCGTCGTCGCTGTGTCGCCACCACCGCCGCCGCGCCCGTTGCTCGCCAGGGCCGCCGCCTTCCTCCCCATCGCGCCCGCAGCCGCCCTCTCCCGCCGCCGCAAAGTCATCGGCCCAGATCTCATGACGTCGCCCGCCCGGCACAGCCGCGTCGCTCCCTCCCGCACGCCGCCTCGTCGCCATTGGCCGCCGCGCCTCGCCCGAGCCGCTGCATGCCTCGCCCCAAAAAGCCGCCGCCGCCATTTGCAAAACGAGGGGAGGAAACCCTAAACCCTCCTGTTATGTGGCGCTTGGGCCGAACGGGCCGACTAGGCCGGAAAGAAAAAAATGGGCCGACGCCGGCGATTTTGCGAAAAAATCCCTGAAGTTCTTGGAAATTACCGATCGGCCCTTAATTCTTTAATTTGGGTCCTAATTTTTGCAAAAGGGTCTCGGTAATTCCGAAAATTACCGATAGGTCCCCAAATTTACGAGCGGGTCTAGATTTTTGCAGAAAACCCCTCGGAAAATCCGAAAAATACGCGAATTTTTATCTGAATTGAAATTTTGCATAAAAAACCCCAGAAATTACAGATTTTGCTGAAAATTTATATTCTAGCATAAAAGGCCTCGAAAATCCGAATTTTGAATTATTTTTAGCATTTGAAGCTTATTTATTTATGCCATTATTATTTTCTGTATTTATTTACTGTTTTTGGTTAATTGTAATTGTTTAAATTGCTTTTAATCACTGAAATTAACAGTAAAATTTATAGAAAAATAATAGAAAATTCTGAAACATTACGAGAACCTTTTTGTACCATTTATTTACCCGTAGTAAATTATTCCATGCATGTTTACCGGAAATAAACTTATTTTATTCCATTCATATACATGTAGATGACTGGCATCACGAACCGGGAGTTCGAGGAGCTGGCCCAGCATGGCCGAAACTATCTGACGTGGGCATCCGATGTCGAGATAGTACTTGGAGCCAAGCGGCTCCGCGCAGCTATTGGGATTGGCGGATTGAATGACGCCCAACCTACGCCTGAGGAGAATGATCAGGCACTTCATTTTCTTCGGCACCACCTCTGCCTTACTCTCAAGAATTAGTATATGGCGGAGAAAAGCGCGCTAACACTCTGGACCGCACTTTAAGAGAGGCTAAAGTACACCATCATTCCTCATGCAGAGCAAGAATGGGTCAGACTGAGGTTTGCCGACTTTAAGACGGTCGGGGAGTACAATTCTGTCTTGCACAGGATTTGTACCAATCTTCAACTCTGTGGCAAGCAGATCACAGATGAGCAGAAGATCGAAAAGACCATGTCCATTTTTCACCCCAATGCTGTTCAATCCGCCCGCAACTATCGTCAAGACGGCTACAAGGAGTACGCCGAATTGATTGATATGATGCAGGTTGCGGAGGCTCAGGACGAACTTCTCCGCAAAATTACGTCACTTAGCCACCGGGGAGCTCCGCTGGCCGTGAGGCCAACGCTAGGAGCTACAAGGTGCGAAAGCCCTTGATGAAAAGAAGGGGAAAGAAGGGTAAGGCCGCTGCCTAGAAAGGCAAATCAGATGATCCAAATGACAAAAAGGCTGTGAAAAGTGGCAAGACCTATGGCCAGCAGAACCAGGGTTGCTACAAGTGTGGCAAGTGGGGGCATTGGTCGCGGGTCTGCAAAGAGCCGCAGCATGTAATTGATGCCCACCAAGCCCAGAAGAAGAATGGCAAAGGGCAGCCCGAAGCTCACTTTGCATCGGTTGAGGGGAGAAGAAGAATGGCAAAGGGCAGCCCGAAGCTCACTTTGCATCGGTAATGGATCGCCAGTAGGCTACGAGAGCAGAAAACAAAATTTTTCTACCGCGCACACAAGAACATCATGCTTAAGGAGGGATCATGGATCGTTACCACTAGACGCGTGTGCAGCAATGAAGAAGAGTTGGAGAAGCCGATCAATCACGCGTCGTCGTAGTAGTGGAAGTAGTCGATCGTCCCGAACCGATCGTCTCCTCCACGCGATCAACCACACCACGCGGATCCAATCAGAGGTTGTTGATGTCGATCAACGCCGCAACGAGCAGCGCCTCACCGGTATCCACACGTCCGGTGGAACGCCGATCGCGAGTGTACCAAAGACTCGCGAGCGGCTAGGGTTTGGCTCGGAGGTGGCGGCTACGGATTAGCTCGAGATTATCGGTGCGTTCCCTCACCCCTCGCCTCCATATATAGACCTCCTCACTTGGGCCTCGTGGACCGAGGCCCAATAGGAGTCTATCCGGATCTCTATCCGAATTGAGCCCATATCCGAATCACATTCGAATTAGTGTTCCAACCCGTTAAGTGTGCGACCACAGGGTTCACGTATACTTGGTCGCAACCCGAAACACCTTCCGGTCACCACATTAATAGCGGCCTCTAGCAAGACATATTAACCCCAAAGTATACGTAAAGATCATATCACTTGAACTGTAATGTTCTCATGTACTAATCCCTTTGCCTCACGATATAGATTAAGCTCAAGGCGAGACCTGTGTCATCCTCTTAATAGCTCAATCACTCTCTCGATTCCGTGATGGATTATAAACTCGTGATTGACTCCTCAATCACCTTGGCATGGCCATGCACTTTCATAATCCATTACATCGAGGGGCCGAGATATCTCTCCCATAAGGAGGGGCAAATTCTATCTTGATCATTCACATCCCACTACATGTTTCATGGCAAACCCAAAGACTACTTTTATGACTACCCGATTCACGGAGTAGTGTTTAGTAGTCCCAAAGTAAGCTACTACGCATCTTGGGAACCATGATGATCTCAAGTCTAAGGATTCCACATAAACACTACTTGAGACCAACCGATGACACTTGGAATCTCTGCGGTGTCTCATGGCGGGTCTATCCAACATATGTTCACTAACACATGTCCATATTATTGATTTGGTATCTCCATACCATGATCCATGAGACATGATCATCAATCAATACATATGTCGATCTTTGAATCATATTTGTTCCTCATATGAAATATAATCAGGGATCATTTAGAAATAGCAACATTTTGGCATTAAGAGTCTCATGAATAAGTCACATACTCATTGATCAATAATGATAATGTCTATTTCAAGGAACAAAGCAATGTATCATAAACATAGTATGTGATATATTCAACATCTCCATGTTGCCTCTAGGGCATATCACCAACAGCCTCCCACTTGCACTAGAGTCAACCATGTAGGTATCTAATACCCATTGCCCTAGTGTGAGCCTCATGCTTTGGTGGGAAGCGGCTTTGTCAACGGATCGCAATGTTCAAATCCGTGTGTACTTTGCATATCTTAACATCGCCTCTCCACAATCTCGCGGATGAGATGAAATCGCCGTAGAATGTGCTTGGACTTCTGGTGCGATCTAGGCTCCTTGGCTTGCGCAATGGCTCCACTGTTGTCACAGTAGAGGTCCATTGGGCTGGAGGCACTAGCCATCACACCAAGCTCAGAAACAAATTTCTTGATCCAAACAGCCTCTTTAGCAGCTTCAAAAGCCGCTATGTACTCGACTCATTGTAGAATCAAGAATGTCTCTGCTTGGAACTCTTCCACTTACCGCACCGCCATTCAGGCGAACACAAATCCCGATTGCGATCTAAAATCATCTTTGTCGGTTTGGAAGCTAGCATCGGTGTAACCATTTACAACGAGCTCTTCCTCACCCCATAGACGAGGAACACATCTTTAGTTCTTCTCAAGTACTTCAAGATGTTCTTTACGGTAATCCATGACTTTCACCGGATCGGAGGTATCTACCGTAGCACTTAAAGCATACGAGACATCGGGCGTGTACAAAGCATGGCATACATAATGGATCCAATAGTGAAGCATATGGAATCGCATTCATTTTATCCCGCTCATCGGTGTACTAGGACACCGATTCTTGCTAAGATTTATACCATGTGACATAGGTAGGAAGCCTTTCTTGGAATCTGCATGTTGAACCTTTTCAACACCTTGTCAATGTACGTATCTTGGCTTAATCCAATCACCTTTTGATCTATCTCTATAGATCTTGATGCCCAGAATATATGTCGCCTCTCCTAAGTCTTTCATAGAGAAACTACTTTTCAATGAAGACTTATGATTCGAGCATAGGAATGTCATTTCCGATCAATAATATGTCATCCACATATAAGACCGTAAACACGAGTGCGCTCCCACTAGCCTTTTGTAAACACAAGGCTCTTCTTCGTTCTTGATGAAACCAAACCCTTTGATTACTTCATCAAAGCGAATGTTCCAACTCAAGAGATGCTCGCTTTAATCCATAAATGGATCTTTGCGACTTGCATATCTTTCTAGGCGATTGCGGATCGACAAAACACGTGGGCTGTGTCATGTACACATCCTCACTCGATTTCCATTAAGGAAAGCTGTTTTGACATCCATTGCCATATTTCATAGTCGAAATAAGCGACAATCGCTAGAATGATCCGAATAGACTTTAGCATTGCGACGGGCGAAAAAGTTTCATCATAATCAACACCTTGAATTTGTTTGAAACCTTTGGCCACCAATCGCGCTTTATAGATGTGAACATTTCCATCTATGTCTATCTTTTCTTGAAAACCCATTTGCACTCAATGGTTTTAACACCATCGGTGGATCAACCAAGTTCCAAACTTGATTCTTGTGCATGGATTCAATTTCGGATCTCGTGGCTTCAAGCCATTTCTCGAGTCTGGTCCCACCATCGCTTCTTCATAGGTCTTAGGTTCATCGTTGTCTAACAACAATATATCCCGTTGTTGAGTAGTCAAGAACATGTACCTCTCGGTACACGACGTGACCTCTCGACCTACGTGGTGCGGTGTGTCCACAACAGGTTCTTCAACAGTTTGTTCATCTGTTGTGGTTACAGAGGAGCTGAAACGTTTTGGTGTTTCTCGAATTTCTTCAAGTTGCACCATGCTCCCACTATCCCTTCTTGAGAGAAACTCTTTCTCTAGAAGACACCATGCCAAGCGACAAACACTTTGCCTTCTTCTTGATTATAGAAGTAATATCCTTTTGTTTCCTTAGGATACCCGATAAAGAAGCATTTATCGATTTGGGGTGAGCTTATCGATTGTAAACATTTTACATAAGTCTCACATCCCCAAATCTTAAGAAAAGACAAGCTAGGACGTTGTCTGTCCACATCTCATATGGTGTCTTTTCTCTCGATTTTGATGGAACTCATTTAGTGTGAAAGCGGTTTGTTTCAAGAGCGTACCCCAAAAGACGACGGAAGATCACTGTGGCTCATCATGGGCGCACCATATCTAATAAGGTGCGATTTCTCGTTTAGATACCCCATTCCATTGAGGTGTTCGGACGGAGTCAATTGTGGAACAATTCCACAATCCTTGAGATGATTACCAAACTCATGGCTCAAATACTCGCCTCCACGATCGGATCGTAGAAACTTGATTGTCTTGCCTAAATGATTTTGCACTTCATTTTGGAATTCTTTGAACTTTTCAAAGGATTCGGACTTATCTTCATCGGTAGATATATCCATATCTACTAAAGTCATCTGTAAAAGTTATGAAGCATCTTGAAAACCACCTCATTTGTTGAGCTCATTGGTCCACATACATCGAATGTACGAGTGCCAATAAGTCACTTGCCCGTTCACCTTGACCGGTGAAAGGTGCTTTTGTCATCTTGCCAAGTAAACAAGATTCGCATGTCTCAAATGATTCAAAATCAAATGAGTGCGAATACCATCTCTATGGAGCTTCTCCATGCGTTTCTCATTTATGTGGCCTAGCGGCGGTGCCAAATAAGCGTGGGATTCAAATCATTCGATCGTTGCCTCTTTGTATTAATGTTATAGACCGATGACTCTTCAAGAGTAAGAACATATAACCCATTCACCAATGGAGTATGACAATAGAACATATCTTTGAAATAAAGAGAACAACCATTGTTCACGGATCTAAAGTCATAACCTTCGCTTGTAAACATGAAGCGAAATAATGTTCTTGGAAAGAGATGGAACACAATAACAATTATTCAATTCCAAAACTAATCACGAAGGTAAAGACAATGGCATGGTGCCAACGACCATGACAACTTTTGCTCCATTGCCAGCGAAGATCCACTTCGCTCCTCCTCAAACTTCTACTTCTTCTTAGCCCCTGCAACGATTTGCAAATGTGAGCAACCGATCCGGTATCAAATACCCAAGAATCGATAGATGAAGTAGCAAGATTGATTTCTATAACATTTATACAGGAGCGGAAGTCGTACTTCCTTCTTTTCTCAAGATCCTCCAAGTACTTTGGGCGGTTCCTTTTCCAATGTCACGATTGCTTACGATGGTAGCAATGCATCGAGAGCAGGGCCCTTCTTGACTTGCTTGGCCTTAGAACCGCTCGCGATCTCATCGGGAGCTAACTTTCTTTGACCGCGCCTTTCTTTACATAGGGCTTGCCCTTGCCTTTCTGCATCATCATCACATGATGGCTGCTTTTCTTAATGCTTTCCTTGGCTGATTTTAGCATCCCATGCAACTCGACCAAGGTCTTGTCCATGTTGTTCATGTGATAGTTCGAATGAATGGCTCAAAGCTCGAGGGGCGATGAAGAATCACATCGGTAGCCAACTCTTGGCTAAGGGAAAACCAAGCTTTCCGGACTCTCAATGTAGCCAATCATCTTAATCACATGAGGGTCGACGGATTCCCTTCGCAAGCTCACTTGCAAAACAAGGACTTTGAAGTGTTGAACCTCTCGGCCCTTGCTTGGTTCTCAAACATACCACGCAACCCCACAATGATATTGTAGGCATCTGTGTTCTCATATTGCTTCAAGCTCGAGAGGACATTGTGGCAAGCATGAGACGACTCACATCAAGGTAATCATTCGTTTGCTTCTCATAAGCTTTCCGTGCAGCCACGGTAGCATTATCGGGCAAGTCATCGGGATAAGGAGACTCAAGGACATGCTCCTTGCGCTCTTGCTTGAGAACAATTCTCGGGTTGCGATACCAATCCAAAAATTCGTTCCATTGAGTTTTCTTTCTCAAGAATAGATCGCAAATTAAAAGAAGCTGGATGCGGCATTAGTTGACATGATCTACAACAAAGAATATGCAAAGTTTAGCACTATGTTCATGTTTGATCTTCCATTAAACAATTTAACAAAGATACTCCCACTATATGTTTTGTAATCGTCTTCCCTCTAACGACATATAGTGGTCAAGATCCATGTTCATCTAAGTTCTAGTGAGCTTTGGCATCACCGCTAGAAACCTAGTGACGTGGGTAAGCAACACTTGCTAATCACATCTTATGTGACTCTTGTTTGTTGGGTGGCATCCAATGCCCGGCTCCCAACACCATGCCCCAAGGCCCAAATCTAATTTGATAGCCTTGTCAAGTAAACCAATACTATGCATGTGGATGTCCGACATCCACCCTATTAGATCAAGATAGTTGATGGTACTCGCTTTGGCGAGACCTACCAAACAATGATCATGATTCTTATAGGCGCGACAATTGGAAGGGCATCAAAACAAATTCTTAATTTTTCTTGAGAGAAGCTATTCTATCATGAAAACTAACCCTTAGTTGGTATGCCATGAAAGAATAGTATGACAAGAAATAAACATCACATGCATATAATCACATTATACTGTGAATGGTATGGCATTTTGTATCGTAGTGGTCGCCATCGCCATGGTTCCACGGTGATATTCTTCGCCACACTTCTTGTCCTCTTTGTCATCATGCTTGAAGCCTCCATAGCAAAGAACTAAACTATTACAACTAATAGGTAGCAAATGAATTACATGAGGAGCTCAAGCATCACAAGTCGACACGCAGTCGTTATACAATTAAAGAACGACCTCAACCCTACTGTGATTAATACGACACACAGGCCGCCAAAACACACATGCATCACATATGCATCTATGCCATACCATTCACATCATTCCCTGCAAAAACAAGTTAAGCGTAGAACATATTCTACCGCCCTGACATGAATGTGTTTCTATAACAATCTATGCGTGTACACAACGGCGGCCCTGAAAACCTCACGGAATTACATAGATCGCATCTATGAAATCGCTATGAAAATCTCATCGGGCCGATCAAATCAACCCAAATCCGAGCCATTCAAAATGTCTCAATTTTCATTAGATCAATCACATCAATCATCGCGATCGGTATGCTTGAGGAGACCGCAACACAAGACCTCGATCCGTTGGCTCAATCTCATCGATCGTGCGCGATTAGCCCGATGGTGTTACCGGTAGGTGAGGGGCAAGTCACGCGTACATCAAAGAAGGAGCACGAACTAATCTTTTTGGCCACATGATGCTATCAACTCATACATATTCCAACCCCTTATGACCGATTGATCTAGTCCGTAATAGATCCAATCTATTACAACCGCATATCAACATATCGCCGATCCGGATCGCAAACTAAGCAAGATGGCTCGATACCACTAATGGATCGCCAAGATGAGGCTACGAGCGCGAAAACAAAATTTTTCTACCGCGCACACAAGAACATCATGCTTAAGGAGGGGCAAATTCTATCTTGATCATTCACATCCCACTACATGTTTCATGGCAAACCCAAAGACTACTTTTATGACTACCCGATTCACGGAGTAGTGTTTAGTAGTCCCAAAGTAGCTACTACGCATCTTTGGGAACCATGATGATCTCAAGTCTAAGGATTCCACATAAACACTACTTGAGACCAACTGATGACACTTGGAATCTCTGCGGTGTCTCATGGCGGGTCTATCCAACATATGTTCACTAACACATGTCCATATTATTGATTTGGTATCTCCATACCATGATCCATGAGACATGATCATCAATCAATACATATGCTGATCTTTGAATCATATTTGTTCCTCATATGAAATATAATCAGGGATCATTTAGAAATAGCAACATTTTGGCATTAAGAGTCTCATGAATAAGTCACATACTCATTGATCAATAATGATAATGTCTATTTCAAGGAACAAAGCAATGTATCATAAACATAGTATGTGATATATTCAACATCTCCATGTTGCCTCTAGGGCATATCACCAACAATCGGTTGAGGGGAGCATTCTGAACAGTTGCCTGAGTTGATGGAGGTTGAGACCATCCCGGCAGCAGCACCCCCTTATGACCTAGAGGCAACCACCGCCATGATTTCTCTTGAAGAGAATATCACTCCTGAGAAGATAGCTGAAGAAGTCGATGATTTCCTAATCGACTCCGTCTAATGCACAGAATGCATGAGACGTTAATTGTCATTTATTTTGTGTTAAATTGGACAAGTTAGAACTTGCATGGATGGTGCTTTAGGATTTGTTATCTCGTGATGGCTGGATGATTTTGCAATAATTCATTCATTATTTCAGTTTATGATGGCATGATATGTTTTAATATTTGCGTATTTTGTTTATGTGTTGAATGCCTTCTAATACATATTAATTAAATATGTTATATTAGAACACGTGTGGCGCCCTATGGAGGAAGTATGCCTTGCCGACAGCGGCACAACGAATACCATCTTAAGAGAGACTAAATATTTCCAGTCGATCCGTAAGAGCACTGGCAGCCTTACGACAATCGCCGGAAGCGATGCTTGTATAATTGGTTTCGGAAGAGCCACAATTACACTCCCAATGGGCACAACTTTGGTCATTGAAGAAGCCTTATTGTACCCAGAATCGACTAGAACTCTCCTAATTTTTAAGGATAGTCGCGCCAATGGTTTCCACGTTGAGACTGAAGAAGAGTACGGTAAGGAATACCTGCTCATTACAAAGTGCGAAGTGAAATGAAAAAATGGTATTAGAAAATTTTCCTACACTAGAAACTGGGCTATATTATACCAACATTAAGGCACCTGCAGCCTACACTGTCCTGAAGACAGTATTTCGAAGCTTTGAACTCTTCTGTCTCTGGCATGACAGATTAGGCCACCCAGGTCTTTGGATGATGAGAAACAAAATAAATAATTCACAAGGGCACAATATTAATGTAAAGAATTTCCCGAATCCTGAAGATTTTGTGTGCCCTGCATGTGCTACCGAGAAATTAATTACTAGACCCTCCACTCTGAAAGTGAAGGATGAAGTACCTGCATTCCTGGAACGCATCCAGAGAGACATTTGCGATCCCATTCAGCCCATCTCAGGGCCATTTAAGTATTTCATGGTGCTCATTGACGCTTTCTCGAAGTGGTCATATGTGGGTTTGTTGTACACAAGAAATCACGCCTTTGTAAAATCGATCTCGCAAATCATTCGCATCAGAAATGTGTTTCCTGATCATCACATCAAGTCCATCAGAATGGACCATGCCGGAGAATTTACTTCAAAGGCATTCGCGATAGGAATTGCAGTTGAGCACTCAGTACCGCATGTCCATACCCAGAATGGTTTGGCAGAAGCTTTAATCAAGAGAATTAAATTTATTGCCCGCCCCTTTTGCATAAATGTAATTTGCCAGCTACGTGTTGGGGACACGCAGTCCTTCATCAAATAATCTCATCAACCTTAGACCTTGACCTACAACATCCATTCACCTATGCAACTAGCGCAAGGGTCACCTCCGAAACTTTCTCATCTTAGGAGGTTTGGATGCAAGGTTTACGTACCTATACCACCTCCACAGCGTACTGCAATGGGCCCACTCCGGAAGACTGGGATATACGTTGGTTATGAGACTATATCCATAATCAGGTATTTGGAACCCATGACGGGAGATTTGCATCTTGCCGTTTTCACGATTGTATTTTGATGAGGATAATTTCCCGTCATTAGGGGGAGGAAATCAACCACTTGATGAAAAATATCAGGAAATTACGTGGGAAGCCACGGGAATTAATGCACATGACCCACGCACTAGTGAAACTGAGAAAGAGGTCCAGAAGATCATTGACTTGCAAGCATTAGCAAACCAACTGCCCGATCACTTTAGTGATTTGAAGAGCGTGACTAAGTCGCATGTGCCTGCATGTAATGCACCGGAGAGGGTTGAAATACCAAAGAAAATTGAAGGTATCCCTAATCCCGTCCAAAGGCCTCAGAATAAAAGGACGAGAAGTCCGGTTCCTCGAGCCAAAGTAACTGGGACGCTCGGCGAAAAAGGATAAGAAGGACTTACCACAGCCGATCATTAAAGTTCCCCAGAATGAGAAGGGGAGCCAGTTGAGACCTGGTACAAGTATGACACTTTCAAAAAAGGGCATACCGGATCTGAATATCCCCATCGGCATGTATGTGTGCGTACACATCGGAGTCGAAAAACTAAAGGGACTTGCTACCGCAATTGGAAGAAGCGATGTGCAAGGGGAAGCTCCAAAAGAAGCAACCGCTCTAGAAGAAGCGACTCATGAAGAAATAGCTATAAACTATGTGCACACGGGAGAGTCCATGAACAGGACAACAACCAATATCGATATATACTTCGCAAAGAAAATTGCCACAATCATTGATCTTGATCCTGAGCCTGCATCGCTCGCTGAATATAAGAAAAGATCAGATTGGGAAGATTGGAAAAAGGCAATAGCAACTGAATTGCTATCTCTGAACAAAAGAGAGGTTTTTGGGCCCGTATGCCGCACACATCTCCATGTGCACCCCGTAGGGCACAAGTGGTATTTGTTCAAAGAAATGAAAGAAACAGTAGTGAGATACAAAGCAACGCTAGTAGCACAAGGTTTCACTCAACGTCCTGGAGTTGATTATGAAGAAACCTACTCCCCAGTCATGAGTGGAATTACCTTTAGATATTTGATCTCAATGGCAGTAAACTTGAACTTAGAAATGAAATTGATGGATGTTGTGACTGCATACCTTTACGGTAACTTGGATTCGAGATTTATATGAAAGTCCACGAAGGAATACCTCTCCAACCAAGGCAGAGCAAATAGAAATCATGCGATGTGAAATTGAGAAGTCACTATATGGATTGAAGCAATCTGGAAAAATGTGGTATAATCACTTGAGCGACTTTCTCTGCAAGAAAGGCTATACAAACAATGAAGACTGTCCTTGTGTATTTATACGGCGATCTCAGAATGGATTCTGTATAATCTCTGTGTATGTAGATGATCCGAATATCATCGGGACAGACAAAAATATAAAAAAGCAAGCTCATACTTGGACTCGAATTTGAAATGAAAGATTGGCAAGACCAAGTTTTGTTTAGGCTGCAGCTTGAACATGTCCTGAAGGAATCTTGGTACATCGATCGACCTACACCCGAAGGTGCTTGAAAGGTTTGGCTTTGAGAAGGCATTCCCATCGAAAATACCGATGGTGGGAGATCTTCTGACAGAAGAAAAGATCCTTTCCGACCTAGGGAAGAGGAGGAGGAAGTCACGGGACCGAATTCCCATACTTGAGTGCAGTGGGAGCACTCATGTACTTAGCAAACTGCACTAGACCGGACTTGCATTTGCCGTGAACCTCTTAGCAAGGTATAGTGCAGAACCTACCAAAAGGCATTGGCAGGGAATAAAGGACATCTTCCGATATTCCAAGGAAGCAAGGACCTTGGATTGTTCTACAGAAAGAACCAAGATCTGAACTTGGTGGCTATGCGAGATCTTTGGGTACTGTTTGACCCGCATACCGCAAAGTCACAAACAGGCTATGTATTCCTGTGTGGTGGAACTGCAATTTCCTGAAAATCGTCTAAGCAAAGTCTCGTAACAACTTCGACGAACCACTCAGAGATTATAGCACTGTATGAAGCCGCACGAGAATGTGCTTGGCTCCGCCGAATGGTTCACCACATCCAGCATTCATGTGGGATGAACATTGTGCAAACCCCCACAATTTTCTATGAAGATAATGCAGCTTGCGTAGCACAAGTGCAAATGAGCTATGTGAAGAGTCATTCACTAAGTATATCAACCCCAAGTTCTTCTATGCACATGAATTGCAAAAGATGGACGAGATTAAAGTACTGCATACTAAGTCTTGTGAAAATCTGGCAGATATGTTCACTAAGTCACTCCCCGCATCTAGCTTTGAAAGTTGCGTGCGAGGGATTGAAATGATGAGACTTAGAGAAGTGTAGAATTCAGGGGGAGAATTCTCTCAAGCCCGTAAGTAAATCTTGGTCATGAAGATCAAGTACCAAACGAAAAAAGTCCTGAAGACTAAATGTATTTGGGTGAATTGTACTCTTTTTTCCTTGACGAGTTTTCCTGAAGTTTCTCGGCAAGGTTTTTAATGAGGCAATTCGTGCATCGCAGCAGCACATGTATCATGTACTCTTTCTCCAAATTTTTCCCACTGGTTTTTATGGAGTTTTGACGAGGCATGAGCATGTTGGGTGAGTGCCCAAGAGGGAGTGTTAGAAAACCGGGCCCACGGCTGAGAGTCCTGGCATATTTGGGCACCCCACTGTAGTGTATAAATAGGGACCCATACCAACAGTTTTGTACACGCAATTGAAAGCAATAAAGAAAGACCAGGAGTTCTCTCTACCTCTCTCTGTGTTCAATCTATTCTTTTGTGATTCTGTGATTGATTCGTTCTTGTTCTAAACAAAGAATCCGATCGGACTGATCGCCAGCGTCGGTTTCTCAACATTTACCACTCGGTACATTCAAATTTTGCTTTCAGTTGCCGTGAACATACATCTAGATGTGTAACTCTTTTAGTCTTTTTATTGAACAAATAACTAGCCGTAAGTCACAAGTGAACACCTACATGCTACTCCCTCTTTTTCAAGAGAGTAAATTACACCGACAAAAATAAAAAGAGTCACACCGGCTCCCATTATGCCCCTACTCACCACCAGCGTTGCCTATGCCGCCATGTCGCCTCGTGTTGTGTAGCTCACCTCCGCCGGCTATAAAATCTGCCTTGAGCTTCGCTTTGCCTCCCCACAGCTCCCTCTGCACTCTCCCTCGCTCAATCGGGCTCTCACCGGCACGAATTCGCCGGCGCCATTGTCACTGTCCCCTCCGGCCGAAATCACCTCCTTCGTAGCTTACCTCCCTCTGGTGAGCTATAGTCCGATTAAATCATGTACGGAGTACTCCCTTACCTTCTGTAAGATCAAGAATAACCAATCAAAGAGGGTGAATTGGAGGTTCTAAAAATTTCTCGCTCTATCTTTAACAATTCTAACACAAATAAGCAATTCTAATAGTTTAGCACAAGACAAGAGCTAAATGACTAAATTGTCTAAGGCACCACAAAGATGCCTCTACTAAATACAACTCTAGCTATAGAAAATATATCAATTCAATGGTTAGGAATGTAAATGCGGAAGAATAAAGATAAGAGATAATCACAAAAGAGTTATGCGATGTTTTCATGTAGTATCGAAAACTTGTTGATCTTAACTAGTCTACATTGAGATAAATCTAAATAAATTGGACCAGCTCCACGTTAAGCTAAGCCATGTAGGCATTAGTGACACATTCTTGGAAGAGACATATCTTCAGCTGATCATTGTGGATTACATGGTGCGCTATAGGTATGATATTGAGTTTCTGTTCAAGTAGTAATATCGCTAGCCTTGACATAGTTGCTACACAAATTGTTCTATTTATCTAGCCAATGCTCCAAAAAATATATTGCTTCGATTACACTATGGCATGTAATGAAAAGATAGCTTTCTATAGTCTTAACATTCCTTAACTAACACAGATTCTTATATTTCCCACTGTTTGTTTGCTCATTCGATATTCACTTAACAATCACCACATGACATAGGCTAAAGATCTCTTTAAGATTGTCATTGCTGCATATCATTTGAATACCTATATTTTTGATGACCAACAGTTGAGTGCGGCCTTCATCCTTCTATCACTTTACAATTTCTACATGGTCATGTTATCCTTGGACCACCCACACTTGTGGATGTCAAGTAGTTGTTGGGAGCAGTGACAATGTGCTTTTATGGTGATGGAGTACGTGGAACACTATCTTAAGGATGTCACAGAGACAACGAAACAACCATATAGCCAAAATGATCGAGGTCAAATGTTTGATGCTTCAGCTGCTAGAGGGTGTGAAATATCTTCATGATAATTATGTACTTCATAGGTAATGGCAAGCGGGTATGATCCTGTTCTTTTCAACTTTTAAAAGCTGTTTTTTTACTTTTCTACAGTAATTAACTTCTAAATAGAGTATTTTTTTAAGATAGGGTCTACTAGTTAATTATAGTATATATTTTACTGACTTCAGTTATATCGGCAAAAACCACACATGAATTTCTGTTACTCTGTAATCTCTAGTACAAACAGCCTAAAAATCACAAGCCACAGCCAAAAGCCACAAGCTGCAGCAAAAAAAAACAGACCTAAGTCCTTCTGTTAGCTCTGAGTTGTCTTATCTACTTAACATCAGCATATAGTAATGGATTTTTTGATAAACTCATACCTAAAAACTGACAAGTATGTCTTATCATAGGTGTGCACATTACCAAAGGAGATGCTGCATACGAGCACCATGCTACACTGAGATTTTTTATTGCCGACACTGCCACAATGAAGCAAAGGTATGATTTTAGAGTTGTCGTTATGGAAGAGCATTTTATATAAATATTTACTTTTACACATACATTGTCGGTGGTTTCAATATAGGAATCAATATTTACTTTTACATCCATATTGTCAGTGGTTTCAATATAGGAATCAATTATGAATTTTTCAGATGTGCTTTTATTTGAATGTTGTTTACAATGATATTTGAGCATACCAATCGTAAAAGGCCTACAAAAACTAGGAGAAAAAAGAAAACATACAGGAGGAACTATGCATCTTCTTAATAAAGATAGGAGTTAGGGCTCAAACTCGTGTCCTCAACCACAGCACCTAGGTTCTTTCGTACCACAGCACATCATATTTTTCCAAGCCTAGAAAAAACAGACAATGTCTGGTTATTTTACTTTGGGAAATTGCAGTCAGTTATTTGATAGTTAGATACGGTTTATAAAGCTAATGGGTACATGGTTGTCAAAGAAGATATTGTAGTGTTTATTTGCTGGAGTATGGACCGCTAGCTTGCTGCTTGTTGTCCATTATAATTTTATGCATAGTTATTGCACATCTGTAATTCTGACCAAAATCTGTTATGAGTTATTTACTACCTATTATGTGTTGATACAAGGAAACAATACATTGATGCGAGCTGTTGTTGGCAGCTGTAATATCCTATGATATGTCACACCATTCATATAAGCTTGACTGTTCATGTTAACTCTTGCTCTATTGCATGATGCATTTTTCGATGCAAGTTTGTACCTTTTCTATTTTTGTTTTTATTGCATAGACTGTAATATCCTGAACATCGTTACGGCGTAAGTTTTTTTTAAAAATAATCACAGAGTCGCCGATTTTTCGGTAAATCGTGGGAAGAGAAAAATAAAAATTGTAGAACAGTATAAAATGAATAAAATAAAATAAAAATTAAATAATAAACTCAGAGTGGGCTGCTTGGGAAGTGGACCGACCGCCCCAGGCCAAGGCCCAAGGGGTGGCCGCACCCTCCCCTTTTCTTTTCAAACCCTAGCCCCTCTCCCCTCCCCCACAGCCGCCATCCCCTCTTTTCCACCCTGGCGCACCCTTTCATCCCCACATGGCTGCTATCCACTGATGCAAAGGAGGAAAAGAAGGAAGAAGAGGAAAGGAAGAGAAGGAAGAAGAAGAGAGGAGGAGAAGAAGAGGAGGAAGAGGATGATCCCAAGGGATCATCTAGGTAATTTTCCCATCCCAAACCCTCTGTTTTATGGAGTAATTAGGGTTCTTAGCACGGATTTTGAAGGAGTTAATAGATTAATTGCACGATTAGAGATTACTAACTGTCTGCCGATAGATTGATTCGCGCATCGCGTCTGTTTGCAGTTTCGACCCATGAAACGACTTTTCCTGTGGATCTTCCCAAAAGGAAAATTGTAGAGGACTTCGAGAACCGTCTTCTGTATTTTTTTCAGAATGTTTGGCCATGGGATCTAGGCGCAAAAGAGTCGGGAATACCGCTATCCGTGGGGAGCAGATTGGATGCATCGTTGTTCAACAAATGATTTAGGGGTAGTAAATGATTTTTATGATTATGGTTGCAATTCATAAAATTGTAGGTAATTCAGTAATCTAGCTTCTGTAAATAAATTGTATTTTTGGACCACTGTCTTTGTGGTTAGCACGCATTTGAATCTTCTTGTCGGTTTGTGAGCAGAGAACTTCCTCTGTTTTGTGCATTAAGTTGCACCTAGCTATGATCAAAATAAAAATATGTGATCTACATGAAAAATGTAGGCATTGAAGTAATGAATCTAGAGATATATCGTTTCCTGTAATTAGATTAATATTTTTAAAGATACGAAAATATTAAGCAGCGCTACTGCAGTGGGTAGTTTGTTGAATCATTGAGCAGATAGGAGTATGTGCGGGTTCGGGGATTCTAGCGACGTCTTTAATTATTAAGTCGCACTTTATATGCTGTAGCATTGTGCTGAGAGATACCCTGTGGACAGGTGGTTTTGCTCCTGAGCGCACGTGACTGCTTCACTTCAACGGTTGAGGCAAGTAAACATAGCGGTTGTGCTACTGTTTAACTCATTAATTATTCTACCTTCACACTGATTAATTCTATTAATTGGTAGTGCTTTGTCTTTGTTACATGCTTCCTTAATGTGGTCCAGATGGTAGTATTTTTAAGAATTCAGTTGTTTATGATCTTGATGGTTTAACTGTGGATATGCGGAATTGTTCTTAATGAATCTATATAGTTGTGGGGTAGAAACCTTTACGAGTATATTGTGGTCTAAGTGGTAGTATTCTTAGTGAATACTTGTGGTTGTGGTGGTAGCAATTATTGATCAATTGATATGTTTGGATATTTTGCTCGTAATCATGTGAAAATTTGTTTAGTGTGCTAATGCGGAGTATGAAAACAAATATGTGATGGATATGTGGTTGTTGATATGTTGTGAGCATGTTGATGCTCCTTTGTGGATGGAATTGATGTGGTTTGTGATTATCATATCGTTCATATCATATCATGACATTTGCATATATGGATGTCGCCGCACCTAGCAGCGATCAGTATCGATCTGACATCGTATAATACCGTGTCGATGCACCTCTTCTCCCACTGGGAAAGAGTGATGTGGAGCATAGCATGAAAGCATTTATATT
Organism: Bonia amplexicaulis; assembly: GCA_036346245.1. Lineage (NCBI taxonomy): Eukaryota > Viridiplantae > Streptophyta > Magnoliopsida > Poales > Poaceae > Bonia > Bonia amplexicaulis. The sequence goes on along the minus strand of JAYGGG010000418.1, from coordinate 19,635 downwards.
CTTTGCATTGTGGAAAGTTCATTTGCATACATATGCAATGTATTGTGATGAAGTTATTTTGTGGAATATTCAATTTTATAGTTGTAATGTGGAATATACATCTTCATAGTTGTAATGTGGAATTGGCTCATGTGAGCTATTTGTGGTATAAGGAATATGTATGTGGTCGTGGAATGGGGTTCGTCCCTTGTGTATGGTAAGTGTTGTGATTGTGGCATAAGATTCTTTTCTCTTGTAGTAATTGTTGATAGCAATTGTGGATGTGAGAAATAATAAAGCATTGAAGTAAAACATACATATGTTTTATTGTCTTTGGTAGTGGTAGTGGTTGAGGTTTTAAAGTAGTCAAATAAGATTTATTTGCTAATGCTTTACCGTCGTTGATGTGATTTGAGGTTGAGGATATAAACATTGTTAATTGTGGAAGATTAAATGTTGATGATTAAACAATTGTAGTTTAATTAGCCTGTTAAATATTTTGCTTGCTGAAATTTTATCTCACCCTTGTTTCCCCTCCCTACATGTGGACTTTGAGCATGCATGGTAAGGGTAGAGCGGCACCACACTGATGCACGTGAATCATATTTTTATACTGTAATAAAGTTGAAAGGATTCTAGACTGAGAGACCATGTGAGAGGTGCTCCCATGTTTGTGATGAGTAATTGACGCGTGTGCTGAAAATCTGGAAATTGGATCAGGTCTGCTGCTCCCGTTTTTGGAACTACCGCAGCTTACCTTGTGGTACTACCGTGAACCAGTACTTCCGCTGGAGGCGGAACTACCGTGTGTGCGCAGACAGAACAGGGAAGGGCATAAAATTTGAGTTTGGTTTGGGTGGTTTGACATTTAGGGCATGTGATGAATTCATTATCTCGAGCGGTGCTATGTGATGTGTTTCTTGTCTGTGTGGCTGCAGGACATCGAGGCGGAGTCGTGGCGAGACACGGTGGACCGGACTAGGCGCAGGTGGCGCTGAGGTCGAGCAGTCGGGATGTGTCGAAGACGGCGTGGACTCGAGGTGGTTGCGAGGCTTGGGCGACAAGGAGCGGAAGCTTCCGGAAGGTGCGGGGAAGGCGGCAGGGAATTTCGCAAGGTTGCACAAGCGGGAGGCAGCGCCGTTAGGGTTTAGCCGGCGTAACGGGTTGGAGACCCGTTAGCCAAGGGCTATAAATAGGAGAGGGTGGCTGCATGCCTCCTTGAACACATGGAAAGGATTTAGGGTTTCCTTTAGTCAAAAAAGCCTTTGGAGAGGTTGTTTTGCTTTAGGTTTTAGTGGGTGAGAGTGGTTGTGTGCAGCAAGGCTGCCTGCACCCCTTGTGTGTGTTCCTCCAAGAACTAGGGATAGTTCTTGGTAATTTTGAGGATTTGATAGAGGGAGAGAGTGGAGATGAGTTGAGAGTCTTGTAATCCTTCTTCTTGCTCGAATGTCCATGCGTATCGGGACTCCTTTGTACTCATCTTTTGTTTAGAAATGGAAATCTGAAGTTTCTTTTCACTCTTGTGCTCCCTGTTCCTCATTTCTCCTTTTTGGGCGAGTTCTTGATTCTCTGTTTTTCTTGTTATTTCTTGCCTATGAGGTGTGAAATGGGTTGCTCTATGATGGGATAGTACCTCAAGGTCATTTGATCAAGTTTTCCCAAGAGCAAATCAAGTTTAATCTCAGGATTTCGGACTTGGGGTCTCTCTCTGTTCTTCATGACCCATTTCAAGGGTTTTGCCTTAAATCTTGCTTCCTTCTCTGTGATGGTTTGAATCTTGGCTTGTAGAAGTCCAGTAACTATTGCTAAGATATCTACAAAGCCTCTTGGCCAAAGGATCAGAGTTGAAATGGAATTTTGGATTTTTGGGCAACCCTTTGTATTTTCGGGTTTTTGTCTCCCCCTTTGATTCTTTAGAGAAATCTTCAAATTGATTCTTGGATTATCCTTCTGGGAGTGTTTCCTTGCTATCCTCAATATTTCCCAAGCCAAGAATCCGAGAATCTTGCAAATTTCTCAGATTTCAGAGTTTCTGCCGCAGCTGTTCTTGGTGCGGTACTACCGCTCCTCGAGAGGTACTACCGGCCGGCGGTACTACCGTATTTTCAACGGCGGTACTTCCGCTCAGCGGTACTACCGCTCAATAACATGTACTACTACCGCTCACCGTGAAACCCAGATTTTCCTTACTCTCTGGATTTGATTTCTTTTCTCGATCTGTGATTTCCAGTGAGTTCTTTTCTGGTGTGTGAGTACTTGAGGGAGGATTTTATTTTTAAAGGCACCATTCACCCCCCTCTGTTGCCATTTCGGTCCTTCATAGACCTTTGCATAGCTTTGTTTACATTATCTTAATAATGCTAAATTTGTGAACTATGTTTTAGATTAAAATGTTGGAGGATGTTTTAAAATATTGAATTGCTATCATTATCCTATTATTGCTTAGTTGTTTATGCTTCCGCTTATACTATCTTGTTTAGTAATTATTGCCAGTTTAATTTATCTTGTAAATCGGCTAGATGTGGAGTGGTTTTAGTAGCATCCCTAGGCAATGTGGGTCCTGGGGTGTTACAGTTGGTATCAGAGCGGGCGTTAGGTCCGTGGTAATTAAATTATTAAATTGACACACTGGTGCACAGTAGGATGGGATGGGTCAAGCGTTGCATTTATGCTTTTGACATGTATTGATGATTTTCGTTATGAAATGATCTTTTATGATTATGATTTGCTCCTATGACTTTTATGAGTGAGAATAGTCAATGATAAGATGTAGATGTTATCATCTGGGTGACATCTGGGTGACCCTCGATGCATACCATGAGGGCACCTCCCAGATCAAGACGGTGCGACAGGACCAGTTCAAGCGCGAATACAGCAAATTCGAGATGCTTGCTGGAGAGTCCCTTGACGAGTGCTTTTCTCGCTTTCACAAGATTTTGAGCAACTTCCGAGCCGTCGGTCTTACATACTCTGACTCGGATAACGCTCGACAGATTCTTTCAGCACTCGATCTTAGGGTTTGGGAAATGAAGGTGACTACCATCAAGGACACCACGGACCTCTCGACCCTGACTCTTGATGCGCTTTACTCGCGCCTCAAGACTCACGAGATTGACATAGTCTCTCGTCGGTCGAAGTCTCAGTCGATGGCTCTAGTCACTGATCCCACTGCTGCTTCTGGTTCTTCTGCTGATTCTCTTTGCAGGTTCTCCCTATCTGTTCTCTGTGATGTAACTGATGATCAGTTAGAGCAGTTAGAGGATGAACAGCTGGCCCTCCTAGCTCGAAAGTTTTCCCATGCTTACAAGAGGAGGAGGGACGGAAAGAGAAGAGGACCGGTGATTTGCTTTGAATGTGGTGGCCCCAACCACATTCGAGCGAATTGTCCCAAGCTGGGAAAGGACAAAGGAGACTACAGCGGTTCCGGCAAGAACGACTACTCCGACAAGAACCGCAACAAGAAGCCCCCAGTGCCGACGCAAGGCAAGAAGACGTTCCGCGACTTTGGGAAGGCCAAGAAGCTTTTCCACCGCGTCCTCGCTGCATTCAACGACCTCGACCTCGACGAGGTGGAGGGATGGAGCGACGATGACGGGACGGGTGATCAAGAACCCAAGAGCGGCGACGACTTCTCCGGCATGTGCTTCATGGCCCTCGAGGTGAGATCAGCGACAGTGATCTCTATTCCGACTCCGACGAGGTATGTCCCTCCTATGACCAACTGAATGCAGCTTTTCTTAAGTTAGGAGGTTTTCATGATAGATCTAGAGCTAGATGTAGCGAGTTGGAGAAGGAAGTAGATCGTTTGTCACGGGAGCTTACTTTACTTATATCTACTCCCTCCCGTGACGACTGTGACACATGGAGAAGTTAAGGACTTCTCATGATAGTGTGACCTCTGAGCTTGATTTGCTTAAGGTGGAGAATATTAGTCTGCTTGCTGAGATGGAGATGAGTAGGGTAGTTCCTGTTTCATCTACTACCATTAAGACTATTTCTTGCACCTCATGTGAGGATAAGGATAATACTTTTAGAGGTCTTTACACTATGCTTCTAGATCTGCCCGAGTCTTGTGAAAACTGCAATAATCTAAAGATAAATCTAAAATGGGCAGATCATAAAATTGCTGATCTTCAAGACACACTACTTGAGCCCATTTCCTCTTGTGTGAACTGTCCCAAATTAACTGTTGAACTTGAAGCTGTCTCCAAATAGTTTCAAGATATGATTGATCATGATAGGAAATTGGCTGAATTTGCTTCTAAGGACCCTGTTAGCTCACCATGCATTAACTGTAACAAACTAAAATCTGACTTGATTGCATTGGATGAGAAATATGTGAAGCTAACTAAGGACCTACTAGAAAGCCACCTCTTGATTGTAGTGTGATTGTGGAGAAGGGAAGAAGCCCTGGTAAGGAAAAGACGCCTAATGTGAGCCAACACGCTAGCGAGGGGCTGTCCCTTCAAGTCGGTACGTGCGTGCACAAGCTAGTCTTCCCTCTGCTGTTGGTTCTTCCTCTGTTTCCTTACCTACTTTTGTTTCTCCTCCTCCTTGCTCTTCTTGCACCTCGCTTTTTCGGGAGTGTCAGTACCTTATGAATACTCTCGAGAAATTTGTTGGAGGTAAGAAGAAGCTTAATCTTATTCTAGACCAATCAAAGATTTGCAAGTTCAATCAGGGTCTAGGATATGATTTTCATGAGGATGTGAAGAAGCATCCACATCGTGTGCTCGGACCTTTAGCCGCGAGGTGTGATTGAGGTCAAGCCAAGAACAAGAATGTTCGGTTCAAATCGTGGGCTTTGTCCAAATGATTTCGACGACAAGGTGATTTCACTGCGACTTGACCTCTCAGAAGGCGAAGCCATCTCGTGCTACTTCTGCCCCTCAGAAGGCGAAGTATCATTGCACCTTCTGTCAGAAGGATGTGCATTTATATGACCATTGCTTCAAGCGCGCCAAGATCGCGCGAAGAGACCGTGTTGAGTCTCTTAGGCGTATTCAGTGTCAGCCCCAGATCTTGAGTGCAGCTAAGACCAACACGAGGTCTAGGTTTGCTACTTCTGGTACCTCTAGGCAGCACCGAGGACTTGGTTCTTCCGAGTTTTCTGTTTTTCGTCCTCATACTGCCCCTATTCATAACTCCCGTCGTTCTGATGATAGATCTCGCCTTCTTCATCGAGATGCCTATCCGCGGCGTGATCAGCAAGTTGCCGGTACTCCGACTCGCTCCTCCGTAGCAGTCGGACCCAGCAACAGCTTCAGGTCTGCTCACAGACCTTCTGCTTCCTTGGGTGACAGAGAGCGTAGGGTAGATAGAGGTCAGTCGTGCTTGACTACTTCATCTACTTTACGTGTTACTCAGTATTGGGTGCCAAAATCACAGTTGATTTATCCCGTCTTGAGACTTTACTCTGTTTGACTCGGGTTCGCGGGCGGGAAGGAAAGGTTTGGCTTGTTGACTCGGGTGTTCTCGACACATGACCGGAGATTCTCGTTGGTTTTCTTCCCTTGCCCGTGCTCCAGGTGATGAGCTAATCACCTTCGGAGACGCTTCATCTAGGCGCGTCATCGCCAAAGGTACAGTGCGTATTAATGATTCTTTTATTTTGAAAGATGTTGCCTTGGTGAGTAAGCTGCAATACAATTTGCTTTCAGTCTCTCAGCTTACCGTTGACGATTTCGATGTGAGCTTTAAGAAAAACAACTGTAAAATTCTTGATTCTTCGGGTAGTTTGGTTTGCGGGATTTCTCGTTTCGGGAGGATCTTCGTGCTGATTTTTCGAGTCTTCGGTGATCCTCTCCATTGTTTGCTTGCTTCGAGTCCATGACCTCTCTTTACGGCATAGGAGACTTGGTCATATCGGATTTGACCATTTGACTTGAGTTAGCGGCCACGATCTCATTCGTGGTCTGCCGAAACTCAAGATGATCAAAGATCTTGTTTGCTCTCCACACCGACACGGCAAGATGGTTGCCGCTTCTCATCCTCCGGTCATAGTCACTATGACCGATGCACCGGGACAGCTGCTCCATATGGACACAATTGGTCTAGCTCGAGTGCAGTCATCAGGAGGGAAGTGGTATGTTCTTGTTGTGGTCGATGACTACTCGAGGTACTCTTGGGTGTTTTTCTTAGCCTCGAAGGATGAGACTTTTTCGCATTTCGAGGTCTTTTCAGTAGGCTTTCTGTTGAGCTTCCGGGTGCCTTGCGAGCGATCCGCAGTGACAACGGCACGGAGTTCAAGAATTCCTACTTTGAGAGGTTCTGTGATGAGACAGGTGTAGAGCACCAGTTCTCTTCTCCGCACGTCCCACAGTAGAATGGCGTCGTGGAGAGGAAGAACCGTACCTTGGTCGAGATGGCCAGGACGATGCTCGATGAATACTCTACACCGTGGAAGTTTTGGGCTGAGGCTATAGCCACCGCGTGTCATGTTTCCAATCGAGTCTTTCTTCGGGCACACTTGCATCGCACTTCTTACGAGTTGAGATATGGGCGAAAGCCCAGTGTTTCTCATTTTCGTGTGTTTGGTTGCAAGTGCTTCATTCTGAAGTCCGGAAACCTACATAAGTTCAAGTCACGATCTTGTGATGGACTCTTTCTAGGCTACTCGACTTCTTCGCGGGCCTATAGGGTCTGGAACTGCGAGTCTAGCAAAATGGTAGAAACCTGTGAGGTAACCTTCGATGAGGCCAGTCCGAGGACTAGGCCCGATATCTCAGGTTCTCTAGAGCAGTCCGAGACCATCTTTGTGGATGATAAGGATGATGGAGATGAGGGTTGTCTACCCGATCCAGTCCCTCATCCACCCCTTGAGATACCCTCTTCCACCGCACCTCAAGTGTTGGTGATATGCCCTAGAGGCAACATGGAGATGTTGAATATATCACATACTATGTTTATGATACATTGCTTTGTTCCTCGAAATAGACATTATCATTATTGATCAATGAATATGTGACTTATTCATGAGACTCTTAATGCCAAAATGTTGCTATTTCTAGATGATCCCTGATCAAATTTCATATGAGGAACAAATATGATTCAAAGATCAGCATATGTATTGATTGATGATCATGTCTCGTGGATCATGGTATGGAGATACCAAATCAATAATATGGACATGTGTTAGTGAACATATGTTGGATAGACCCGCCATGAGACACTGCAGAGATTCCATGTGTCATCAGTTGGTCTCAAGTAGTGTTTATGTGGAATCCTTAGACTTGAGATCATCATAGTTCCCAGCATGCGTAGTAGCTTATTTTGGGACTACTAAACACTACTCAGAATCGGGTAGTCATAAAAGTAGTCTTTGGGTTTGCCATGAAACATGTAGTGGGATGTGAATGATCAAGATAGAATTTGCCCCTCCTTATGGGAGAGATATCTCGGCCCCTCGATGTAATGGATTATGAAAGTGCATGGCCATGCCAAGGTGATTGAGGAGTCAATCACGAGTTTATAATCCATCACGGAATCGAGAGAGTGATTGAGCTATTAAGAGGATGACACAGGTCTCGCCTTGAGCTTAATCTATATCGTGAGGCAAAGGGATTAGTACATGAGAACATTACGAGTTCGTGATATGATCTTTACGTATACATTGGGGTTAATATGTCTTACTAGAGACCGCTATTAACGGGGTGACCGGAAAGGTGTTTACGGGTCGCGACCAAGTATCGTGAACCTCTGGTCGCACACTTAACGGGTTGGAACACTAATTCGAATGTGATTCGGATGTGGGCTCGATTCGGATAGAGATCCGGATAGACTCCTATTGGGCCTCGGTCCACGAGGCCCAAGTGAGGAGGTCTATATATGGAGGCGGTGAGGGGGTCGCATCAGTTATCCGAGCTTGTAATATCCCGACGTCGTTCTGGCATAAGATTTTAAATCAATCGCGAATCGCGGTTTTTCGATAAATCGCGGGAAGGAAAAATATAAATTGTAGAACATTGTAAAATAAATTAAATAAATTAAAACAATTCATTTGAATATTTTGGGCTGTCCGGAAGGGTGGGCGGCCGATTTGGGCAGCCGGCCAAATGGGGCCCATACCACTCCTAAACCCTAGCACCCTTTTATAAACCCCTCCTTCCCCTCTCCTTTTTTGCCCACCTTGGGCGCAGCCCTTTCTCCCTCTTTTCCCCACGGCCACCCCTTATCCCTAGGAGAAGGAGAAGGAGAAGGAGAGAAGGAGAAGAAGAAGAAGGAAGGAGAAGGAAGGAGAAGAAGAAGAGGAGGAAATTTTGGGAAAATTCTTCAGATTGGTAATTTTCCCTCATCCCAAACCTTCTGTTTTTAGGAATAATTAGGGTTCTTAGCACGGATTTTAATGGAGGATTATAGATTAATTGCCCGATTAGAGTTTATTCGCGGGCTGATTCTAGATCTATTCGCGCAGCGCGTCTTGTTTTGCGGTTTTGATCTAGTAAACGATTTTTCCTGTGGTTCTTCCCAAAAGTAAAATTGTAGAGGAGTTCTAGATGCGTCTGCTGTAATTTTTGCGGATTTTTCTGTCGTAGGATCTGGGAGATACGGTGTCGGGAATATAGCTGTCCGTCAGGCGGGCAGTTTGTTACAGTCCGACTGTAATTCAATTTTAAAAATAGTAGATGATTTTTATGGCTAGGGTCGTAATTGAGAAAGTTGTAGATAATTTAGAGTTCTAGTTCATGTGTAATATTCGGGATTTTTAGACCTCTGTACTGTCGTGGGGACGCGATTTGGTTTCGCTGCCCAGTTTGCCAGATCAGAAAGTTTTCTCTATTTAGGGCATTAAATTACATCTAGTTCTGATCCGAATAAAATAGGAGTTCTACATGAAAATTGTAGGTTTTTAAGTCATGATTCCAGAGAGGTATTGTTTACTATATTTGGATCATTATTTATAAAGATACGAAATTGTGAAGCAGCGCTGCTGCAGAAGGGTTCTTGCCATTTTGCTGAGCGGAGAGGAGTTTGTGCGAGTTGGGAATTTAGTTAAGATAAATTGTTGGGGTAACTGGGGTTGTTGATATTTTGTATCTAAATACCCGTTACTGTTACGTTAGTAATTATTAATTATTATTCAGGAGGAGGCGGATTCGGGGTTGCACCTTCGCTCGTTCTTCGTATTCTCGCGGTTAAGGCAAGTATAATGATGGTTGAAATTTTATAGTGTGATTGTTGATGAATGATGGTTTGTGGATGTTTGATCGGTATTATGAGTGTATGCGATCTTGGTTGGGATAATGACATGTTGGTACTGTTTATGGTATTTGCAATTGAAGTGGTTTATGAGAATTTATGATGCATGGATATGGTGAATGCAAGTTTTTATTCATTAAGACATTCACATATATGCATTATGCTGCAATTGAAGTTGTTTATGAGAAGTTATGATGCATGGATATGGTGAATGCAAGTTTTTATTTATTGGGACATTCACATATATGCATCATGCCGATATATTGAAGTCTTGGTCACGAGATGACCAGCGTCGAGGTCCCGTCATGTTGATGTCATGATGGGCTAAAGGTCCCCATACTTGTGGAGTATGGGCAATTGGTCCATGTCGGATGGTACGAGGCATGGGTGTGCATTGACGGATGCACACTCGCGTCACCGTAAAATGCGAAAGAGAAGAGATAAAGAGATTGTTGATCATATTGCATAGCATGGTTCATTATATGATTGATGGTTAAATTGTGAGATGATGTTCATGGTTGTTCTTGTAATTACTTATTATATTTCTTTGAGTCGTTGGACTCACTCTTCTTTGTTGTTGTTGTTTGTTGTTTGTTTTAGGTACCTTCATGAGATTGGCATGCATGGGATTAAAGGAAGACTAGAGTTGTTGCACTTGCACGAATTATTCACCATGGGAGGAATATAGAAATTAGATTATTTGTTGAGTAGCTCAAGTGAGATTTGGCTTATGACTAAGAGGTTAATTTGTAACAAAGAACTAGAACTTGCTTATTTTGCTTCCGCTCATTAATTAAGTTTTATAGTTGTTCTACTTAGTATAGCTTATATTGCTTTCGATTAATTATATCCTTTGATTATGCTTGTTGGAACCTCGGAGTTAGACAATAAACAAAGGAGGTTCTACAAAACTTGTAGGGTAATTTAGTTTATCTTTATTATGTTGTTAGTTTGGTAGCATTCGGGTCATTCTTTTGGTGGGGTGTTACGGTTGGTATCGAGCGGTACAGAGGTCCGTGGTTAATGAAGTATTAATTTTGACACACTAGGCCTTGTAGGTGGGAGCAGGGTTTGCATTGCATGTACGTTTCCGTTGATTATCATGGTTGAATATGTGCTTAATAGTTGGCTTTGTACTTGTTATGCAATGATCTTTTGGTGCCTATGATTTGACTATGTGGTATTATGTGTGGTGATAGTTAATATCGAGAGATAGAGGTGTGTAGTGCGGCCATAGCCATGGCCAAGTTATAGCACTATTCGTGGTATTGAATTGGTGAGGATATTTCCTTGGGCAACTTAATTTCGAAGTTAGGAATGAGTTCTTTAGAAGAGTTTATTCTCTTCCTTAAGTTGAATTGGTCAATTCTTATCCGTGGTGGGAGAAGAATTTATTTTGGTATGATGGTTCATTGCGATCGAGGGTTTACATGTGGTCTCTATCTGTTCTTTGAAGCAAATATTGTTTTCGATCTATTGAGACACTTTTGCTATTTGACAAAATTATTGATTTGCAAGGTTGGTCCTTTCGTGGAGTTTTATCTTGTTGTGAAACATGTCTTATTTGTTAAGCTTGGAACTTTTATTAATGAAAGTATTATATTGAAAATTCGTAAACATGGGAAAGCCTTGGATCTTTGCATTTATTTGTATTATGCCACATGTTACAGTAGATGTATATTTTAATTGCGATAGCAATGTCGGTATTCTGGACTGCTAGGGCAGATTTTGGTGAACAGATGTTTTGGGGTAGTTTCGTCGGGATTCAGGTCTGGACCCTTCTAGAAAATTGTAGAGGACTTAATTATCTTTCTAGGGAGTGCTAGAACGCGTTATTCCGATTTGTGTAGCAAAAGTTATGAATTTTCTAGTGCTGCTGTTCTGCAGATCGGAGTAGTTCTGGACAGATTTTAGTAGATCGGTTTGTGCGACGGGCAATCGGGCGAATCAGAAATTCTTCATGTTAGGAAAGTTTTAGATAATTGTCTTAGCTTTCTAGAAAGGTCAAGCAATCGTGATTCGAACACTCGGGGTGAAAGTTATGATAATTTTAGTGCGCTGTCCAGAGAACCCAATGTGAAAATTGATGTTTTAAGAAAAGTGGTTGGTGTGGGTAGAAGATGGCGATTCGGGAGGCTCACCAACTAGGTTTAGTTAGGGAACTAGAATGAATATTATGATTATTTAAATTTCTATCCTATTGGATAAATTGAAATTAATCTTGTCTTCGATAATTAATCTGACCGTTCGAGATGATTAAGTAAGGAGGTGTTAGAATATTACCTTGGTAATATTGACCCTTAACATGTCTTTTATTTAGATGCTTTATGAGCATGCACAATTGCTGGTTTCATCTATCTTTTACCATGCTAGATTGTTGAAAAATGTATAAAGAAATAGATGAAGGTTGATGTATTGATTTGTAGAAACTTGTCTTACAAGCAGGTATTATTGAAGTATAAAGTCATTTCCGTTCTAATTTACGAATGTAAGGAAGGATACGAGAATCTATGCTCACGATTGTTTTATGATTGTAAAACGAAGTTAGGATCGTGAATGTTGTTGTGACCAAATAATAATCAATTATTGCCAATAGTGAATAGAGTACAATCAATTTGTGCTAAGTTAGACTTGAGCATCAATAAGGATTGAATATATGAAATCTAGTAAGAAATTTATACTAGCATGTTTTGTGAGATTATCTTGCTCTAGTATCATCTTGTTTAAGAGCTTTGTTCTCTTGTGTGGCTTATACATTAGGTTTTCTAGACTAAGTAGTTGCAATCTTACTTAAATATTAGAACATGATGAAATAATTTCTTATGTTTCCTTTGGAAACGTTTATGAAAGGATTTGAGGATGTGATGATGCTTGTTAAGAATGTATTATTCGATATTAGTATGTTGGTCAATTGGTGGTTATGATGGTAATATTGAATGTTCATTAAATAGAAGAATTTGAATAAATTCCATGGTACTATTTAAATCAAAAGTTTTGATAGTTGCATCGCGATCTTTTGATCTCATGACTTATGTGGTAGCTGAAATTGTTTTAAGCAAAGTGTCGTGTTGAGGATTTTAATTAGTTCTTAAAGAATTAATGTGTTGTGGTCTTCAACTCTTCTTTTGTTGGAATTGTTAAGGTGATACCGTATTCAAAGAAGGTTGTTCTCTTTGTTAAAAGGAAAAGTTTGATAAAAGTTTTGAAGGTTGAAGTCAAGTTGTGCAATCTTTGTGAAGTGTGTTTGACTTCTTATTTTATTTGCTTAAGAGTTTATGGAGCTCAAATGACAATATTGTATTCATATTGGTTGAGATTTGATGTTTTCTTCTCGAGGAGGCATGCGCCTTCAGCTGTGATCTTATCCTTTGTTGTCCAAGATCTTTGTTTTCTTGGTTTTGTGTTTATTGCAGATGGACCTTGTGCTGAAATTTTCTTCTTTGCTTCTCCAAGAAAGGGTAAGCAGTTTGGGTTGCAAAGACCTTTAAGAGGTGTATAGTAACTAGTTGGTGTAGTTATGCGATTGATTTTAGTGAGATTGTGGGTGTGATATGAATTTTGAGTTGTTATCCTTAAAAGGATTGAGGTGCTTTAAAATTATATGTCAAAGTAATTTTATTGGTCGAGGTCTTGGCTAGAATGTATTTTGTGGAGACAGATAAAGTCTCTCTGCAAATGTGTGGATGATGTACTCAGTTTAAGCGTAATGTCAAAGTTGCCAACTTGAGATAAATGAGTTGGTGTGTTGGGGCGATGATTTGGAAATCCTTGGTTCAAGGAAGTTAAATTTTTCAAAGGGAATGTATTGGGAAATTATTAATATTTCGACGATAATATGCTCTCTTGATTCTTGTTTAATTGTGTGTGTTTATGGCGAGGTCATCGCAAATTGAGTTGTTTGTTGTGAGGTGTATTCTTTTCGATTAGGAAAAGAAATTGATTATTTTGGTTTGTCGAGTGATTATCACTCTTGGCTTGTCTGATGTGGATTCTCAGAATGTCTATTTGGAGAGTGTGAATGGTTTGTTGTGAATCCTTTGTTTTGGATTGTGGTCCTTCGAAGGAAGGCTGTTTGCTGGTGTGTTGCTTGAGAATGCTTTATTCTTCTTGTGGTTGTGTTACATTTGTAACAGTTATTGTTTGTGCTTCGAGTAATGTTATGAGTGGAATCTGTGGTCGAATTCTTTAAAGGAGTACAATGTATTATCCCGATTATAATAAATAGGGAAAAGTTTTTTAAGAAGGATGGTTTTAGCTAGTGGCTTGATAGTTTTGCGAGAAAGGCGAGGCTGTGGCGCTTAGAGTCGGTAGATGAGTTGCGAGTGCTCGGCGTTGTTGGCGTGTGTCGTGGACTGGTCGAGTTGGACACGAGGAAGAGAGCCAGCAGATATCTGGAGGCCCTCTTGACGAATTAGTCCGAGCGGGAGGTGACGTGGAGCTTGAAGTTCAAATGTAGAAAAGGACTCAAATTCTTGAGCGAGTGTGAACCCGTAGTTGTTGTTCCCTTGTGATGTTTTATCCTTGGGATGCTCTATTCTTTGATTGTTCTTTCCTTGGTTGTTCTTTTTGTCTCGTGTGTTGAGGAGCGAGATTCGAGGATGAATCCTTTTAGGTGGGGAGAATGTAATATCCCGACGTCGTTCTGACATAAGATTTTAAATCAATCGCGGAATCGCGGTTTTTCGATAAATCATGGGAAGGAAAAATATAAATTGTAGAACATTGTAAAATAAATTAAATAAATTAAAACAATTCATTTGAATATTTTGGGCTGTCAGGAAGGGTGGGCGGCCGATTTGGGCCACCACCCAAATGGGGCCCATACCCACTCCTAAACCCTAGCACCCCTTTTATAAACCCCTTCCCTTCCCCTCTCCTTTTTTTTGTCCACCTTGGGCGCAGCCCTTTTCTCCCTCTTTTCCCCATGGCCACCCCCCTTATCCCTAGGAGAAGGAGAAGGAGAAGGAGAGAAAGGAGAAGAAGAAGAAGAAGGAAGGAGAAGGAAGGAGAAGAAGAAGGAGGAAATTTTGGGAAATTCTTCAGATTGGTAATTTTCCTCATCCCAAACCCTCTGTTTTAGGAATAATTAGGGTTCTTAGCACGGATTTTAATGGAGGATTATAGATTAATTGCCCGATTAGAGTTTATTCGCGGGCTGATTCTAGATCTATTCGCGCAGCGCGTCTTGTTTTGCGGTTTTGTTCTAGTAAACGATTTTTCCTGTGGTTCTTCCCAAAATTAAAATTGTAGAGGAGTTCTAGATGCGTCTGCTGTAATTTTTGCGGATTTTTCTGTCGTAGGATCTGGGAGATACGGTGTCGGGAATATAGCTGTCCGTCAGGCGGGCAGTTTGTTACAGTCCGACTGTAATTCAATTTTAAAAATAGTAGATGATTTTTATGGCTAGGGTCGTAATTGAGAAAGTTGTAGATAATTCAGAGTTCTAGTTCATGTGTAATTTTCGGGATTTTAGACCTCTGTACTGTCGTGGGGACGCGATTTGGTTTCGCTGCCCAGTTTGCCATATCAGAAAGTTTTCTCTATTTAGGGCATTAAATTACATCTAGTTCTGATCCGAATAAAAATAGGAGTTCTACATGAAAATTATAGGTTTTTAAGTCATGATTCCAGAGAGGTATTGTTTACTATATTGGATCATTATTTATAAAGATACGAATTGTGAAGCAGCGCTGCTGCAGAAGGGTTCTTGCCATTTCTTTGGCGGAGAGGAGTTTGTGCGAGTTGGGAATTTAGTTAAGATAAATTGTTGGGGTAACTGGGGTTGTTGATATTTTGTATCTAAATACCCGTTACTGTTACGTTAGTAATTATTAATTATTATTCAGGAGGAGAGCGGATTCCAGGGGTTGCACCTTCTGCTCGTTCTTCGTATTCTCGCGGTTAAGGCAAGTATAATGATGGTTGAAATTTTATAGTGTGATTGTTGATGAATGATGGTTTGTGGATGTTTGATCGGTATTATGAGTGTATGCGATCTTGGTTGGGATAATGACATGTTGGTACTGTTTATGGTATTTGCAATTGAAGTGGTTTATGAGAATTTATGATGCATGGATATGGTGAATGCAAGTTTTATTCATTAAGACATTCACATATATGCATTATGCTGCAATTGAAGTTGTTTATGAGAAGTTATGATGCATGGATATGGTGAATGCAAGTTTTTATTTATTGGGACATTCACATATATGCATCATGCCGATATATTGAAGTCTTGGTCACGAGATGACCAAGCGTCGAGTCCCGTCATGTTGATGTCATGATGGGCTAAAGGTCCCCATACTTGTGGAGTATGGGCAATTGGTCCCATGTCGGATGGTGCAGGGCATGGGTGTGCATTGACGGATGCACACTCGCGTCTGGTAAAATGCGAAGAGAAGAGATAAAGAGATTGTTGATCATATTGCATAGCATGGTTCATTATATGATTGATGGTTAAATTGTGAGATGATGTTCATGGTTGTTCTTGTAATTACTTATTATATTTCTTTGAGTCATTGGACTCACTCTTCTTTATTGTTGTTTGTTGTTTGTTTTAGGTACCTTCATGAGATTGGCATGCATGGGATTAAAGGAAGACTAGAGTTGTTACACTTGCACGAATTATTCACCATGGGAGGAATATAGAAATTAGATTATTTGTTGAGTAGCTCAAGTGAGATTTGGCTTATGACTAAGAGGTTAATTTGTAACAAAGAACTAGAACTTGCTTATTTTGCTTCCGCTCATTAATTAAGTTTTATAGTTGTTCTACTTAGTATAGCTTATATTGCTTTTGATTAATTATATCCTTTGATTATGCTTGTTGGAACCTCGGAGTTAGACAATAAACAAAGGAGGTTCTAGAAAACTTGTAGGGTAATTTAGTTTATCTATATTATGTTGTTAGTTTGGTAGCATTCGGGTCATTCTTTTGGTGGGGTGTTCTGAGCTAAACCCTAGCCGCCACCTCGAGCCAAACCCTAGTCGCTCGCGAGTCTTTGGTACACTCGCGATCGGCGTTCCGACCCGGACGTGTGGATACGGTGGAGGCGCTGCTCGTTCTTGGCGTTGATCGGCATCAACAACCTCTGATTGGATCTGCTCGTGGTGTGGTTGATCGCGTGGAGGAGACGATCGGTTCGGGACGATCGGCTACTTCCACTACTACCTCGACGCGCGTGGTTGGATCGGCTTCTCCAACTCTTCTTCATTGCGGCTGGCGTCTAGTGGTAACGATCCATGATCCTCCTTAAGCATGATATCCTTGTGTGCGGTAGAAAAGTTTTGTTTTACGCTTGCGTAGCCTCTGCGCGATCCATTAGTGGTATCGAGCCATCTTGCTTAGTTTGCGATGCGGATCGGCGCCTATGTTGATATCGGTTGTAATAGATTGGATCTATTACGAACTAGATCGATCGGTCATAAGGGGTTGGAATATGTATGAGTTGATAGCATCATGTGGCCAAAAGATTAGTTCGTGCTCCTTCTTTGATGTCTGCGACTTGCCCCTACCGTTTGGTAACACCATCGGGGCTAGCTGCGCATACGATCGATGGATTGAGCCAACGGATCGAGGTCTTGTGTTGCGGTCTCCTCAAGCATACCGATCGCGATGATCAATGTGATTGATCTAATGAAAATTGAGACATTTTGAATGGCTCGGTTTGGGTTGATTTGATCGGCCGATGAGATTTTCATAGCGATTTCATAGATGCGATCTATGTAATTCCGTGAGGTTTTCGGCGCCACGATACCCGTGGCTCCCCTCGACCCCCGCTCGTGACCGCCGTTAACGTACGCATAGATTGTTATAGAAACACATTCATGTCGGGCGGTAGAATACGTTCTACGCTTAACTTGTTTTTGCAGGGAATAATGTGAATGGTATGGCATAGATGCATATGTGATGCATGTGTGTTTTGGCGACTGTGTGTCGTATTAATCACAGTAGAGTTGAGGTCGTTCTTTAATTGTATAACGACTGCGTGTCGACTTGTGATGCTTGAGCTCCTCATGTAATTCATTTGCTACCTATTAGTTGTAATAGTTTAGTTCTTTGCTATGGAGGCTTCAAGCATGATGACAAAGAGGACAAGAAGTGTGGCGAAGAATATCACCGTGGAACCATGGCGATGGCGACCACTACGATACAAAATGCCATACCATTCACAGTTAAATGTGTTTATCTGTGATGTTATCTATCTTATTCTTGTGCAATGATATATGTGATATGTTGCTTTGGTAGGATAGAATTCCTCATAAAATTAGGTGTTAATGCCCTTCCATATGTTGCACCAAAAGATAATGATCACCGCACGGTAGGTCTACCAAAGTAGAGTGCCGTCGGTTATCATCATTATTTGGGGTAGATGTCGGACATCTACATGCGGAAGCATTTGGTTTACTTAACAAGGTTATCAAAACAGTTTTGGACCTTGGGGCATAGGTTGGGGCCGGGACTTATCAAAGCAAGAGTCACATAGGGATGTGATTAGCAAGGTGTTGCTTACCCATGTCACTAGTCTTCTAGCCGTGATGCCAAAGCTCACTAGGAACTAGTGAAATGAGGATCTTGACCCACTATGTAACTTAGAGGGAGTTTTGTTGCAAAACACATAGTGGGAGTCTTTTGTTAAATAGTTTAATAAAAGATGAACATAAACATAGTGCTAAACTTTGCATATTTTTGTTGTAGATCATGTCAGCTAATGCCGCATCCAGTTCCTTTAATTTGCGATCTATTCTTGAGAAAGAAAAACTCAATGGAACGAACTTTTTAGATTGGTATCGCAACTTGAGAATTGTTCTCAAGCAAGAGCGCAAGGAGTATGTCCTTGAGTCTCCTTATCACGATGACTTGTCGATAATGCTCTGTGGCTGCGGAGAGCTTATGAGAAGCAAACGAATGATTGCCTTGATGTGAGCTGTCTCATGCTTGCCACAATGTCCTCTGAGCTTCAGAAAAAATATGAGAACACAGACGCCTACAATATCATTGTGGGGTTGCGTGGTATGTTTGAGAACCAAGCAAGGGCTGAGAGGTTCAACACTTCAAAGTCCTTGTTTGCGTGTAAGCTGCGAAGGGAATCCGTCGACCCTCATGTGATTAAGATGATTGGCTACATTGAGAGTCCGGAAAAGCTTGGTTTTCCCTTAGCCAAGAGTTGGCTCTTGATGTGATTCTTGATCGCTCCCCCCGAGCTTTGAGCCATTCATTCTGAACTATCACATGAACAACATGGACAAGACCTTGGCTGAGTTGCATGGGATGCTAAAAGTTGCCGAGGAAAGCATTAAGAAAAGCAGCAATCATGTGATGATGATGCAAAAAGGCAAGGGCAAGCCCTATGTCAAGAAAGGCGCGGTCAAAAGAAAGTTAGCTCCCGATGAGATCGCGAGCACTTCTAAGGCCAAGCAAGACAAGAAGGGCGCTGCTCCTGATGCAGATTGTTACTACTGTAAGCAATCACGACATTGGAAAAGGAACTGCCCAAAGTACTTGGAGGATCTTAAGAAGAAGGAATGCGACTTCGCTCCGGTATAAATGTTATAGAAATCAATCTTGCTACTTCATCTACTGATTCTTGGGTATTTGATACCGGATCGGTTGCTCACATCTGCAAATCGTTGCAGGGGCTAAGAAGAAGTAGAAGTTTGAGGAGGAGCGAAGTGGATCTTGGCGTTGGCAATGGAGCAAAAGTTCTGCGGTGGTGTTGGCACCATGCCATTGTCTTTACCTTCAGGATTAGTTTTGGAATTGAATAATTGTTATTGTGTTCCATCTCTTTCCAAGAACATTATTTCTGCTTCATGTTTGCAAGCAGAAGGTTATGACTTTAGATCTGTGAACAATGGTTGTTCTCTTTATTTCAAAGATATGTTCTATTGTCATACTCCATTGGTGAATGGGTTATATGCTCTTACTCTTGAAGAGTCACCGGTCTATAACATTAATGCAAAGAGGCAACGATCGAATGATTTGAATCCCACATTTATTTGGCACTGTCGCTTAGGTCACATAAATGAGAAGCATGGAGAAGCTCCATAAAGATGGTATTCTGCACTCATTTGATTTTGAATCATTTGAGACATGCGAATCTTGTTTACTTGGCAAGATGACAAAAGCACCTTTCACCGAGACAAGGTGAGCGGGCAAATGACTTGTTGGCACTCGTACATTCGGATGTATGTGGACCAATGAGCTCAACGACCGAGGTGGTTTTCGATGCTTCATAACTTTTTCGATGACTTTAGTAGATATGGGTATATCTACCGATGAAGCATAAGTCGAATCCTTTGAAAAGTTCAAAGAATTCCAAAATGAAGTGCAAAATCATTTAGGCAAGACAATCAAGTTTCTACGATCGATCGTGGAGGCAGTATTTGAGCCATGAGTTTGGCAATCATCTCAAGGATTGTGGAATTGTTGCACAATTGACTCACTTGGAACACCTC